>NW_006500104.1:4727433-4740396 GCF_000471905.2 Amborella trichopoda
ATAAATTTGTCTCCATCTTAATTTTTGTATTTGCGTATTTAACTATAATTTTTATATTTTAAAAGTTTTATGACTATTTTAACATTACATTAGTTTTCTAAGGACAATACTATATTTTTTTAAATGTGATTCAGCATATATAAACTTTGACTGTTCTTTTTTTTTGAGATACTTAAAAATCATTTATTTTCTAATTATGAGTTTTGAATTATTAAAATTTCATTCATAACTGATATGTTGTGTTATGATGACATTCCCTCTAACTTTTTCTTACTATTTTTCATTTACACTTTATCCCTCTTGATTCTTCTATTTAAAATAATATTGAAAATCTTTTGATGCATTTTGTCTTTTTTCTATGGCAAATACTATTTCTGAATTATTGCTTTCGTTCATGCTTTTTAAAAACAAATTATATTTCTTAACTTAATGCAATATAAAAAATACGGCCTATTGAAAATGCACATACCTCATTAATAAGCATGCATTTTTTATTAAGCATAATTTATCTATCTCACATTCAAGTTATTATTTCCCTTGTGCAACAAGAAGCCTGTAACCCAATAAAAAACGTACATATTTTTATTACGATAATTTAAATCTCACTCAAGTTCCTATTTCCCATATCTATGTTTAATGGGAAATATGTAGGTTAAGCAAAGAAATATGTGTTAATCTCACCTCTCACCCCTAAATCTCTCCCTCGCTCACTCTTTCCTTTTGTTTTGTCATTTTCTGTTTTGTTTTTTAAGATCATACTCTTTTTTTATCTGTCGCAGTCACTTTTTCCTTAAATCTCTCTCCCCTCTTAATGTTGAAATTAGGTATTGATCAATGTATATAAATTATTATCACTCTTTTGTTTATAAAAAAGTTAATTCTTCTTGAGCATGCCTTAATGGATTAATATATTAAATATAGGCGTTAAGAGGATCAAATGTCTTAAACTACTATATTTGATATTGACATTAGTAAGACCCCGCATAATTTATCTATTACTTTCATTTATATAATTTAAATTCTTATTTAAATCATCTTTGTAAATTTAATTGTGTTAAATGGATCTTTGTTAATTAATAATATATTAAAAGTAATATTTACTATTAATTAATAAAAAATTCAATTGTGAAGATAAATGCATTAAATTCTCTCTCTCTCTAAAACCATGTTTTATTAAAATAATTCAATTATAAATATATTTAAGTGATTAATATTAAATATCATGCGTAACGCACATGCATATTACTAGTTAAAATTTAATGGGAGAACCTTTATAAATAGATGTCCCTAGTCTAGTCTAGCCTAGTCTATTATTAGAGGTCTTAAAATCAAACCCTCTTCTCTCTCTCTCTCTTTGGGGGTGGCAATGGGTTGGGCGGGTTTGGGTCTCGGTTACACGACCCAACTAGGTTTCACTTGCACTCAGACTTGAACACGGATGCAACCAAGACCAGGATCGGTCCAAATCATTTGGACCTAGACCTAACCAGGGCCCGGTTTAGAGATTAAAGAAGATAAAAAAAATTATTTTATATATTATATAATATATATTTTAATGTGCGATAAGATTGGGTGGGGTCAACCCAGAATCGAACCTGTATCCGACCCGACCCCATTGGGTCCATGCTAGAACTAGATTCGGTTCAAGTCTTAAGTCATTTGGACTCGGACCCAATTCAGTTTGCTTTGAAGTCATTGGGACCTAGACCAGAACCACAGGGTTGAAAACATGGACCCCGACTCGGTTCAGGTCAACCCACAGGACCCGACCCGACCTGATTGCCACCCCTACTTTTGCTCTCTTCTGCACAGTGTCCCAAGTCTCGCACTCTACGCGCTACTCTTTGACCTCACTCTCGTTCTTCTCTCTTCCCAGCCTATTTCTAAGCTCTTTGTCTATTTTGCACTATTAAAAATTTCATGAAATATTCTTAATCCTATGTAAAATCTATAATGACAATTATATAAGTTTAAATGCAAATATTTTGTTGAATCAATATATTTCTTCAGGAATGGTTCAATTTATAATCAAAATTATTACAATTATAATTATTCTAAGTATTCTTAACTATTATAGTATTCTAAACCTTGACACATGATAATACTTTTAACAATACTAATTTATAATATTGCAATGCTTTTTACAACAAGTACAAAAATAGTTAGAATCCTACTTGGATATTATGAATAAGTTATACCCATCTAAATATAGTTACCCAATATATAATTAATAATAAAATTATGAAGATTAAATTCAGTAATAATGGTAATAATAAATTGTAATAATATCCTTTGGACTTAATTTGCTATATTAATGTTTTATGCGTTATTTTAAAAAATTATCCCATAAACAATTACTCATTTCCCTAAAATTATCATATTTATTTATTCTCTATAGCTTTTCTCTGCTATTTATTGCCAAATAACAACAACATATTATTGTTATATATAGAAGAGAAATCCTTAGTGAACCTTCCCCTGCAAGAACATGCCTCGCATAAGACCCCATTGTCGGATTTGGGTTCATGGATGGGCCCATTCTCCTTGATATCGTCCACAAATGCTTGTATATTCCGATCAGATGAGCCACACTTTGCCACCAATGCCCTCGCCATTTCCTTGCATCTTGCTGCTGTCTTCTTCATTTCTGTCGCCTTCTTGCCGTCCGTCACCTCTGCGATGCACCTAGCCACTTCTTCTCTAGTGACAGGGTCCGCTTTGAGTCGAACATCGACCCAGAGCACGTCCACCAAGAACATGGCATTAGTGGGTTGGTCCGTCCACTGGGGGAATGCGATCACTAGTACTCCAGCAGCAACTGTCTCCAATGTCGAGTTCCACCAACAATGAGTCAGGAAACATGCCAATGAAAGGATGGCTGAGCACTTCCACCTGAGGGCACCATGGCAACACTATCCCCTGCCCCTCGACCCCTTCCAAGAATCCCTCTGGTAAACCTGTTTCAGATGAATTTTCCAACGGCTTTACCGCCCAAATGAATGTTCGTCGGCTTGTCTTAAGCTCCCAAGCCATCTCCTCCTTCTGCTTCGGAGATAGCACTGAAACGCT
Source organism: Amborella trichopoda (assembly GCF_000471905.2). The sequence continues at coordinate 4,730,503 of NW_006500104.1, forward strand.
CCCAAGCGACACGTACACAACTGAACCCTCTGCTTGGACTCCAGCCAAGCCAAGCAGTTTGAAGGAGCCTCGCACATGTCCCTTCGGAGTGGCCCAACAAGTTTCCTTAGGTATAGCCCCTCTGCAAACCAGATCCCCTCAAGCTCGAGCTCATCAAATGAGTTTCCCAACACCATTCTCACGTCCCCGAGCTTCTTGTAGAGCTGCGTCAAGAGCAATGGGAATCTGCTGTAAGTGCTCGATGGCGAAGCCATGGCAAGAAAATCCTCAGGCTTCAGGTGTGGTAGTCCGAGGAACTTCACTGGAGCCTCCATTTCTGCTCCGTTCCGATCAAGAACATGATAATAGTAACCATAGACTCCACAACATTGGATCCACAATAATGAACATGAGATTCCAAGCCCTTTGGGCAAGTCAATGACTCATGGTGTGAAGCGGGTCGTGACCATGTAGGTGACCTTGCGGCCATGTACTCGTAGGTCCTCAAGAAGGCCGGCAAGGCTCTCCAGCCCCTCTCTAAATCCTACCAATGCAGTCATCAAGGTGTATGATGGACATCAGTGGATCCGAACAGTCTGAGAAGAACTCGAACTTGATGTTCCCGTCTGCCTCGGCGTCGGAGGCATTGTCACTGTCCTTGAGTATGCGTTGGTGCCCGATGGCCGCGGTGGCGACGGTGATGCTCATGCCCCTGGAGGCTAGACGCCCTGCAAATTGGAGCACATGATTTATGTGGCCTTTTGCTGCATAGCAAACCAGCATCACATACTTAGTTTCACTACCCATTTCTATATTTCCTCACAACTTTGAAAAAGAAAAATGCCTGGGAGCTGTAAAAGTACTGTTCTATCATGTTCAAATAATCTCTAGCCTATGTGCCATGTGATGCGCAAATGTGAATTCGATAGCTTAGGCTCACGCTCAGGACTAAGTCCTTAATTAAGGAGAAAATTTCAGATAAGCACACACTTATAGAGGACATTAAGTACAAGCTATTTTTAGGAATTGGACATTGAATACAAACCATTTTTAGGAATTGCATGAGAAAATAAATTGAATTACAAAGGAAAGTTGAACCTGACAATTTCTGTTTAGCAGTATTTATAGAAGCAACATGCATGCTTGCATGTGTCACCAAATTGTTGATAGACTAGTACATGTAACGTTTTAAGATTAATGGTAGACACCATATTTCGTATTCACAACATGAAAGTGTTCTTTTTTCTGAATAATAAAAGCACAAATTTTGGATGGCAAAGGGCGGTGCCCCTGTCATGAAAAACCAGGGCATTTGTCACAAAATGTAGCCCGAGGGTTGGGCTAGGCCCTAGACAAATCGAGCCAGGCCAGGGCCATTGACAAAACCATCTCGACTTTATTTTTTGCAATGTGTTTTGAAGTGGATTAGCCATTACTATTTTGTTTATGAATGGATTAGCCCTTACCTATACGATTTCCTCTCGTTCTCTCTCCCTATTTTTATTTCTTATTTTTTTTGCCACCTGTCCATCTTTCCTCTTCCTGGACACGATTTTTTCTAGTCTCTCTCTCCCTCTTATACTTTTCCTTAAATCTCTCTCCTATCTCTCTTTTACGTTTCTATCACTCTCCCTCGTTCCTAAGCCTTACTCCCATTTATTTTTCTAAAATCTCTAGTCTTTCCCATATTCTCTATTGTTTCTCTTTTTCTCCTTCTTTCATAAAATCTCTCTCACATTTACTTTCCTAAATCTCCCCTTCTCAAAGGTCTCTCTATCTCAACCGTTTCCCGTCTCTCTCAACGGTTTCTGTCTCTCTATTTATTTTTCTCTATCATGCAGAATAACTCCCAAAAAACATATAATAAAGAAACCTATTATTTCTCTCTCCCTACCACGTATGTGCTGCTCTATTTTATTCTCTCAAACTTGCCCTACTTCTAATTAATTATAATTAATGTGTCTTTGTGATAATTCCCATCATAAATCTCTCCTATAATATTTTCCCTATTTCACTTATCTCTTTATCCTTTAATCGCTCTCAATCTCTCCCTCCCAAAATATGATTTTTAAGAAAAATGTTTTCCATACTCTCAGCATAAACCCTCATGCCCCAACCCAAAAGCCTTTCATGCCCCACTTTATCCTAGGAGAAAATAATGTATGTATCTGTCTATCAAGTTCATTTCTTTATTTATCTCTCACAATGATTTTTTACCTTAAAATATTTTCCTAAGAGAAAGTAGAATGCATGATGTCTGTCTCTATCTCTATGTAGTATATTTTTCAAATTGTAATATGATTTATTTATTTACATATATAAGACAAGTGGTTTGATATCTCTCTCACAGGTTGTGAAATTCAATTAGATTTGGAAAAAATTAAGGATTTAGATTCTTGAATAGTTATAATTTTTTATTGTAAACTTGATTAAAGTAATAAAATAATAGTGTATTTTTGAAATTATAATATGATTTTTTTATATATAAGAAATAAGTGGTTTGATCTCTCTCTCATAGGTTGTGAAAGTCAATTAGATTGACAAAAACAAAGGATTTAGAATTTTGAAGAGTACTAACTTTTTATTGTAAACTTGAACATTGTAATAATATAGTAGTATATTTTTTTCAAATAGTAATATGATTTTTTTACATGTAGAAAATAAGTGGTTTGGTCTCTCTCTCATAGGTCGTGAAACTCAATTGATTGAAAATCTAAGGATTTAGATTCTTGAATAGTTCTAATTTTTTATTATAATATTAAAAATAGTAATAAAATAATATTTATTATTAATAATATTATTACTATTTTATTTTTATTATTATTTATTTTGATTGCCTATAATTTATTTAGTTATGTTATTGCCTCTTCTAGCTTTCTCTTGGTATTTTCCAATTGTATTATGCCACTATTATGAAAAAATATTTTAATTTTTGTTTTATAAGTTACTTTTATCATAAAAGTAAAATCTATGGATCTTAAATGCTAATATAAAAAAGGATTTTTTTCCTTCTTGATTCTTATGTTAGATTATATCAATTTTGTTCTTATCTCAATTTCACCATTATGATTTTAATTATATTTTATAATATTTTAGTTTTTTTTAATATTTTAACATTACATTAGTTTTTCTTTAACAGTAATAGCTTTATCTGGCTATTTTCTACAAGTATTATTGCTTCATTAGAACTCTATATTATGAAACAAAAATTAAAGGTCAAAATAGAGATAAAAACAAAGTCGATTTATCATTTAACATAATAATCAAGAAGAAAATTAATATTTTTCTTTAGTATTCAAGAACAACAACAACAACAACAACAACAACAACAACAACAACAACCACAACAACAACAACAACAACAACAACAACAACAAGAACAACAAGAAGAAGAAGAAGAAGAAGAAGAAAAACAACAACAACAACAATATTTTATTATTATTATTATTATTATTATTATTATTTTAATAAATAAAATAGTAAAATAATTTAGTCCCTTTATTATTAATTTGTTTTAGAGGTACAATAAAATATTAATGTTAATACTAATATTAATAATAGAACCAAAATAAAATAAAAATTTTGTCCCTATCTTAATTTTTGCATTTGCGTATTTTAACTATAATTTTTATATTTTAAAAGTTTTATGACTACGTTAACATTACATTAGTTCTCTAAGGACAATACTATATTTTTTTTCATGTGATTGAGCATTTATAAAATTTGATTATTTTTTTTTAGGTACTCAAAAAATTGTTTATTTTCTAATTATGAATTTTGAATTATTAAAATTTCGTTCATAACTGATATGTTGTGATGACATGTCCTCTTACTTTTTCTTACTAGTTTTCATTTGCACTATGTCCTCCTTGATTCTTCTATCTAAAATAATCTTGAAAATCTATTTAAAATAATCTTCAAATCTTTTGATACATTTTGTCTTTTTTTTATGACAAATATTATTTATGAATTATTGCTTTCTTTAATGCTTTTTAAAAAAAAATTATATTTCTGAAGTTAATGCAATATAAAAAACACAGCTTATTTAAAATGCACATCCCTCATTAATAAGTACGTATTTTTTATTACGAATAATTTATCTATCTCACATTCAAGTTATTATTTCTCTGGTGCAATAAGAAGCGCGTAACGCAATAAAAAAAAGTACATATTTTTATTTATGATAATTTATATCTCTCACTTAAGTTACTATTTCTCATATTTATGTTTAATGGGAAACATGTGGGTTAAGGAAAAAAATTTGTGTTAATCTCACTTATCAACCCTAAATCTCTCCCTTGCTCACTCTTTCCTTTTGTTTTGTCTTTTTTTATTTATTTTTTAAGATCGTACTCTTTCCTTATCTTTCGCAATCTCTTTTTCCTTAAATCTCTCTCCCCTCTTATTGTTGAAATTAGGTATTGATCAAGGTATATAAATTCTTATCATTCTTTTGTTTATAATAAGGTTAATGCTTCTTTGGCATGCCTTAATGGATTAATATATTAAATATAGACGTTAAGATGATCTAATGTCTTAAACTAATATATTTGATATTATCATTAGTAAGACCCCGTATAATTTATCTATTACTTTCATTTATATAATTTAACTTTTATTTAAATCATCTTTATTAATTTAATTGTGTGTTAAATGGATCAGTGTTAATTAAGAATATATTAGAAGTAATATTTACTATCGTATTTACTATTAATTAATAAATATTCAATTATGAAGATAAATGCATTAAATTCTCTCTCTCTAACACTTTGTGTTATAAAAAAAATTCAATGATAAATATATTTCAGTGATTAATATTAAATATCATGTGCAATACACATGCATATTACTAATTAAAATTAATGAGAGAACGTTTATAACTAGATGTCCCTAGTCTAGTCTATTATTAGAGGTCAAACCGTCTTCTCTCTATGTCTCTTTGGGGGTGGCAATGGGTTGGGCGGGTTTGGGTCTCGGTTACCCGACCCAACTAGGTTTCACTTGCACTCAGACATGATCACAGTCCAACTCACTTGAACACAGACGCGACCAAGACTTGGATCGGTCCAAATCATTTGGACCTAGACCCGACCTGGGCCCGGGTCTAGAAATTAAAAAAGATAAAAAAATTATTTTACATATTATGTAATATATATTTTAATGTGCGGTCAGATTGGGTGGGGTCAACCCAAACTCGAACCTGTATCCGACCCGACCCTATTAGGTCCATGCTAGATCTGGATCCGGTTCGAGTCTATGTCATTTGGAATCAGACCCAATACGGTTTTGTTTGAAGTCATTTGGACCTAAACCAGACCCACAAGGTTGAAAACATGAATCCCGATTCGATTCACGTCGACCCACCGGACCTCCATCCCTACTTTTTCTCGCTTCTACACAGTGTCCCAACTCTTGCACTCTACGCGCTACTCTTTGACCTCACTCTCGTTCTTCTCTCTTCCAAGCCCATTCCAAGCTCTCTGTCTCTTTTGCACTATTAAAAATTTCATGAAATATTATTAATCCGTTGTAAAAACTATAGTGACAATTATATAAGTTTAAATGCAAATATTTTGTTGAATCAATATATTTCTTCAGGAATGGTTCAATTTATAATTAAAATTATTTCAATTATAATTATTCTAATTATTCTTGACTATTATAGTATTCTAAACCTTGACTAAAAATTTCATGAAATATTATTAATCCTTTGTAAAAACTATAATGATAATTATATAAGTTTAAATGCAAATACTTTGTTGAAACAATATATTTCTTAAAGAATGGTTCAATTTATAACCAAAATTATTTCATTCATAATTATTCTAAGTATTCTTGACTATTCTAGTATTTTAAAAGATGACACATGATAATACTTTTAACAATACTAATTTATAATATTGCAACTTTTTTTACAACAAGTACAAATATAATTAGAATCCTAATTAGATATTATGAATAAGTTATACCCATCTAAATATACTTACCCAATGTATAATTAATAACAAAATTATGATGATTAAATAAATTGTAATAATATCCTTTGAACTTAATTTTCTATATTAATTTTTTATTTGTTATTTTAAAAATTATCACATAAACAATTACTCATTTCCCTAAAACTATCCAATACAAAATCACATAGGATAAAATAAAAGCATGTTCATATTTATTCTCTATAGCTTTTTTCTGCTATTTATTTCCAAATAACAACAGCTTATTACTGTTACATATAGAAGAGAAATCCTTAGTTAACCTTCCCCTGCAAGGACATGCCTAGCATAAGACCCCGTTGCCTGGTTTGGGTTCATGGATGGGTCCATTGTCCATGATATCATCCACAAATGCCTGCATATTTCGTTCAGATGAGCCACACTTTGCCACCGATGCCCTCGCCATTTCCTTGCATCTTGCTGCTGCCTTCTTCATTTCTGTCGCCTTCTCGCCGTCCGTCACCTCTGCGATGCACCTCTCCACTTCATCTCTAGTGACAAGGTCCACTTTTAGTCGAACACCCACTCTGAGCACGTCCACTAGGAACATGGCATTAGTGGGTTGGTCCGTCCACTGGGGGAACGCGATCACTGGTACTCCGGCAGCAACTGTCTCCAATGTCGAGTTCCACCCACAGTGAGTTAGGAAACATGCCAGTGAAGGATGGCTGAGCACTTCCACCTGAGGGCACCATGGCACCACTATCCCCTGCCCCTCGACCCCTTCCAAGAATCCCTCTGGTAAACCTGTTTCAGATGAATTTTCTGGCGGCTTGACCACCCAAATGAATGCCCGTCGGCTTATCTTAAGCCCCCAAGCCATCTCCTCCGTCTGCTTCGGAGGTAGCACTGAAACGCTCCCAAGCGACACGTACACAACTGAACCTTCTGGCTTGGAGTCCAGCCAAGACAAGCAGTTTGAAGGGGCGACCCACATGTCTTTTCGGAGACGCGGGGCAGTCGGGCATCCGAGCAGCGCCTGTGGTATGAGTGGCCCAACAAGCTTCATTAGGTGTAGGCCCTCTGCAAACCAGATCTCCTCAGGCTCGAGCTCATTAAATGAGTTGCCCAACACCATTTTCACGTCCCCGAGCTTCTCGTAGAGCTGCGTCAAGAGCAATGGGAATCTGTTGTAAGTGCTCGATGGCGAAGCCAAGGTCGGAAAATCCTCAGGCTTCAGGTGTGGCAGTCCGGGGAACGTCAATGGAACCTCCATTTCTGCTCGGTTCCGATGAAGAACGCGATAATAGTAGCCATAGACTGCACAACATTGGATCCACAGTAATGAACATGGGACTCCAAGCCCTTTGGCCAAGTCAATGACCCATGGTGTGAAGGGGGTCGTGACCATGTAGGTGACCTTGCGGCCCTGTACTCGTAGGTCCTCAACAAGGCCGGCAAGGCTCTCCGGCCCCTCTCTCTCAAGCCTACCAAGGCAGTCATCAAGGTCTTTGATGGGCATCAGTGGATCCGAACCGTCTGAGAAAAACTCGAACTTGATGTTCCCGTCTGCCTCGAAGGCGGTGGCTTTGTCGCCGTCCTTTAGGATGCGCTGGCGCCCGATGGCAGCGGTGGCGACGGTGATGCTTATGCCCCTGGAGGCTAGACGCCCTGCAAATTGGAGCACAGGGTTTATGTGGCCCTGTGCTGCATAGCAAACCAGCATCACATGCTTAGTTTCACTACCCATTTCCATATTTTCTCCCAACTTTGAAAAAGAAAAATGCCTGGGAGTTGTATATGTAGTGTTCTATCATGTTCAAATTATCTCAAGCCCAAGTGCCATGTGGTGCATAATTGTTAACTCCATAGGTTTAGACTCATGCTCAGGACTAAGTCCTTAATTAAGGAGAAAATTTCTGATTAGTACACACTTATTGAGGACATTAAGTACAAACCATTTTTAAGAATTGGACATCGAATACAAACCATTTTTAGGAATTGCATGAGAAAGTAAATTGAATTGCGAAGAAAAGTTGAACCCACCAATGGCACACACTTATTTTTAGGAGTTGGACATTGAATACAAACCATTTTTAGGAATTTAATGAGAAAATAAATTGAATTACAAAGGAAAGTTGAACCTACCAATGGCTAATTTCTGTTGACCAGTATTTATAGAAGTAACATGCATGCTTGCATGTGTCACCAAATTGTTAAGAGGCCAGTACATGTAAGGTTTTAAGATTAATGGTAGACACCATATTTCGTATTCACAACATAAAAGTGTTTTTCTTCTTCTTTTTTTGAACAATAAAAGAACAAATTTTGGATGGCAAAGGGCGGTGCCTCTGTCATGAAAAACCAGGGCATTTGTCACAAAATGTAGCCCGTGGGTTGGGCTAGGTCCTAGTCAAATCGAGCCAGGCCAAGGTCCATGACAAAGCCGTCCCGACTTTATTTTTAGCATTGTGTTTATGAGTGGATTAGCCGTTATTATTATGTTTATAAGTGGATTAGCCCTTACCTACGCGATTTTCTCTCTTCGCTCTCCCTTTATTTATTTATTTATTTTTTACCACCTGTCTATTTTTTCTCTTTCTTAATAAATCCCTCCTCCCACAGAACCGATTTTCTTTTTATTCTCTCTCCCTCTTACACCTTTCCTTAAATCTCTCTTATCTCTCTCTTACGTTTCTATCACTCTCCCTCGTTCCTAAACGTTTCTCCCATTTATTTTCCTAAAATCTCACATCTTTCCCATATTGTCTATTGTTTCTCTCTTTCTCTCTTTTATAAAATCTCTCTCTCATTTACTTTCCTAAATCTCCCCCTCTCAAATGTCTCTCTATCTCAACGGTTTCCCTCTCTCTCAACAGTTTCTTTTATGCTGCTCTTTTTTATTCTATCAAACTTGCCCTACTTGTAATTAATTACAATTAATGCGTCAATGTGATAATTTTCATCTGATATTTCTCCTATAATATTTTTCCTATTTCACTTATCTCTTTATCATTTAATCTCTCTCAATCTCACCCTCCCAAAATATGTTTTTAGGAAAAATGTCTTCCATACTCTCTCACCATAAACCCTCACGCCCCAACCCAAAAGCTTATCATGCCCCACTTTATCCTATGAGAAAATATTGTATTTCTATCAAGTTCATTTCTTTATTGATCTCTCACAAAGATTTTTTACATCAAAATATTTTCCTAAGAGAAAAGTAGAATGCATGATGTCTGTCTCTATCTCTATGTTGCATATTTTTCAAATTGTAATATGATATTTTTATTTACATATATAAAACAAGTGGTTCGATATCTCTTTCACAGGTCATGAAATTCAATTAGATTGAAAAAAATGAAGGATTTAGATTCTTGAATAGCTCTAATTTTTTATTGTAAACTTGAACATAGTAATAAAATAGTAGTATATTTTGCAAATTCTACTATGAGTTTTTTACATGTAGGAAATAAGTGGTTTGATCTCTCTCTCACAGGTCGTGAAACTCAATTAGCTCTAAAAAAACTAAGGATTTAGATTTTTGAATAGTTCTAACTTTTATTGTAAACTTGAACATAGTAATAATATAGTAGTATATTTTTCAAACAGTAATATGATTCTCTACATGTAGAAAATAAATGGTTTGATCTCTCTCTCATAGTTCGTGAAACTCAATTGATTGAAAAATCTAAGGATTTAGATTCTTGAATAGTTCTAATTTTTTATTATAATATCAAACATAGTAATAAAAATAATATTTATTATTAATCATATTATTAATAATATTATTACTATTTTATTTTTTTTATTTTTTATTTTGATTGCCTATAATTTATTTAGTTATTTTATCATCTCTTCTAGCTTTCTCTTGGTATTTTCCCAGTTGTATTATGAAATTATTTAAATTTTTGTTTATAAGTTATTTAATCATAAGGTAAAGCCCGTGGATCTTAAATGCTAATATAAAAAATGGTTTTTT
>NW_006500104.1:4743987-4788641 GCF_000471905.2 Amborella trichopoda
GGGAGGAGGGGGCAGGCATTGTGCACATCCATTATACCGAATTTTATAGGGGCCACGTTGCCATCCCTTGGGTGCCAGGCCCCTATTTTAGAGGGCCGCCTATCATGCTCTATTTTTATTGATTAATTGATTTTGATTTATCTTAAGTGGGTTGAGATGATAAGTAGATATGAGCTTTTGATATGGTTTATCTGAATAACTTTGAGTTGATTAGTGTGCATTTGAGTAAAATCTTCTAGAATGCCTAAAGATGCTTATAGATATATAGTAGATAAATACAATATTTTCTTGATTAATTTTTATTTGATGGGATAATAGTTAAAGGAAATGAAAGGAGGATAATGGTTTGTACATTCTTTATTTTGATGGGTATCCACTATTGAAATTCAATCTTGTGAGACAAGTAATGGGAACCTAAACCCAAAGTTATAAATATGGGTCTTCTTTCTCTCTCCTTTTCTTACGCACCTCTCCCTCTCTCTTCTCTCATGTTCCATACCCTCTCTCTCCCTCAACTTTATCCTAAAAGGGGCACGCCTATCTATTTTTCTCTCTCTAATTTCTCTCCCTAATATCTCTCTCTAATTTCTCTTCCCAATATCTTCTCAATAGTTATCCCCAATATCTCCTCAATATTTATCCTAAAAGGGGCACGTCCCTTCTATTTCTTTCTCTGATTTCTCTCCCCAATATCTTCTTCTAATTTCTCTCCCCAATATCTTTTCAATATTCTAATTTCTCTCCCCAATATCTCCCTCTAATTTCACTCTTCAATATCTCCTCAATATTCTAATTTCTCTCCGCAATATCTCTTCAATATAAATATTGATGGTACGCCTGACTTCTCTTTCTAATTTATCTCCCTTCTTCCCTTTATCAAATCTTTTAAAAAAAAAAAATCTAATCTATAGAAAAAAAGCAACCTCTCTCCCTCTAAGAGGGATACATAAAATTCTCATCTTTTTTAAGTTTATTCTCTAAGAGGGATAAAGAAAATTCTCATCTCTCTCACTTTTATTCAAAGTCCTAGGGATCAAGAAAAATAAAGAAGGGATAATTTTTTGTCTCTTTTATTTTGGAGAATTAATCTTAAGAATCTAGCGTGAGCATAAGGGTTCCATTGAAGAGCTTAGCCAGGGTTTTGAAGAGCTTGGCCGAAAGTGGCTTCCCGGTTAAGATTGAACGAAGACCGTTGATCATGCGCCATTGGATAGTGGTGATTCGATGTGGAGTGTAATAAGCCCCGTTGAGGTAATCTCCGACATTTTTCTTTTGTGTCTTGCATCTTTAATTATATAGTATTTATATTCTCAAGCACAAAATTTGTGGTAAGTTTTTTTAATTAAAAAAAATTGGCTTCATAGCATCAAATTTTTTAAGATCTTGGATTTTTAAGGTTTTATTTTCTTTGAAGCAAGAGTTATTGTAATAAGGCTATTTGTATGTAAATACATGATATACAACTATTTTGCTCTTAATTCAAGCTCTATATTTACAGAGAAATTACAGTTTGTATTCACTATAAATTTTTTGTGATTTCACTGTAAATACTATAATTTATCAGTTGAATTTTACTGTAAGTTAATATGAGCAGTAATAACTAATTAGAAAGTAATGTCATATTTTTATGTTTTTAAAAATATAATCTTTTATTTTCAGAGGGTTTTCTTCTACTAAAGTTTTGATAAGATTTTATTTTTTTATGGTATTTTATATTGAAATGTATGTTGTTAAATGGATTTTCTTACGGACAAGGCTGCATAAGCAGGAATGTTTTTTATAGAATTCGATATGGTTTGTTAATGCCTAATAACAATATTTGTATTTGTAATAATGACAACAAACGACATTTTATATAAACCCTTCATTTAATGACCATTTGATTGTAAACAGATATTTTCTTGTATCCTTTTCATTACTAATTTTATGTTGCATTATTTGTAAGTATTGTTCAATAAATTATTATTGCTCATAAGCATTGTTTTTTAAGATGTTTCAAAATTTTGGATTATTTTGTTTGTTGTTTGATAAATTTTTCGAGATAGAGATGGGTTTCTTTGTAAATTTGATGCCCCACACTTGACTTGCTGTAGTAAGGCTAGGTAGATTGTTGGTTTTTCAGTGGTTTTTTTTTTTTTTTGTTCTATTGCCTCTCATATCTTTGTTCTTACCCAAACAATATTGTGACTTTGGCTATTGCAACATCTCTGAATATCCATCTGGTTTCTGTTCATATTTTTCATGCTTTCCTTTTTTTTTTCCCTTGCAAACATCATTGGTATCCAACTGGCATTTGCAAATCATAATGCATTTTTTCGTTATGCTTCAGGGCAAAAATTAGGTTTAAAAGAACTATTAAAAAGTCAAAGTTCAGGAGTAAATTGACTTCTTCATTTTATGTCGTTCATATCTATTTAATTGTTTTCTCCTTTTTTTTTTTTCATTTTTCTATCCAAAACTTGAATTACTTGTAATTTTTTATTTGCCTAAATTCCAGCGATCCATATTTTTGCTTCAAATTTTTAAGATCAGAACTTTTGGAGTGAGGTTTGCAGTAGGTTTCAAACTTAAACAATCAAAGTAAGGAACACCTCCAAACTTTATCATAAGAAGCAATTTTGTTGTCAAAAAGTGTTTGATGGCCTGATAATCTATTTTTATATTTAATTATAAAATTTTAAACTCCAAAAATAGTTTTAATCAAGCATATCTTGAGTCACATGAAAATCTTAAAAATATATGGTCCAGATAATATATAAATATTTGTGGGAGTCGAATTTTTTTTTTTTTTCATTTCCATCTTGATGTCAAGATGACTAACTAGATGGTTTTCTAGCATCAAAATAGCCTTTTCTAATAAATTTTTGAGGCGCACCTTAGTTCCATAATTTATAATATCAATATTATATTTTCCAAACTTATTTATTATGGAATTGTTTGTTCATTCACTTGCTCACCATCATCTGAACTTAATTTTATTCTATTCACCCATAAACAAGAGACACAAACTGTCCGCCAATGTTGGAGAAGAAGTTTGCCTTCTCTAAAAGACCTCGCAATTTTCTTTGAACTGACATGTTTTGTATGGGATTTTTCTTTTATGTATTAATTGAAGAGACATTTTCTTCTTCGAGGGAATGCAATGGGGGTACCGTGAAATCTAACTATCAGAGCACACAAGTTTCCTCCTTTGACCCTCATCTCTTGCTGCAGTGAAGCGCGGTGATTAAAAGATTTTTCCAAAAGTGGTTGTAAATGGCTTCATGATAACATCTCTTACCTAGAAAAGACAATGACCAATAGTGAAATTAGACGTTTACTTGAAATCAAGTTTTTGCATAATTGGAACAAATATTCTTTTATAAGAGAAATGAATTTAATTATCCCATTTATGATGCATGATCTTTCGGTATTTCATTCAAAGAAAAAGGCTGAAAGAAAAGAATGGGTATGTACTAAAGTATATCCCTTGCATATGATTGAATTTTGGAGAAGTTTGTTTTATAGTAATTTTGGTGAAAAATTATATTCTTTATTGGAACTATAGTTGGCCTCAAAAGATGGTTTTGTCTACCCTGTATTTGTTAAAATTTCAAAAAAAAATGAATTTTTCAGGGTTGATTAGAGAGTCATAAAAAATAAATTTGTTGTGCAATGGAGATCTAGAAAAGTTTTAGACTCTACCTCTACTTCTATTCCTGCTCCAAATGATGAAAGTAGAGGCGATGAAAATGAGGAAAAGGAAGAAATGGTAGGACAAAGCAAGATGATGACTTGGAAAGAAGTAATCTCAAGAGGAAAAAAAAAAGCAATAGGAAAAATGCTCAACATCATGCCCTTACCAACTAATCAAAGAAGATTATGTAAGTTTTCTATCCAATGATGATGAATCTAGTGATTCATTAGTATTTTCTGATGAAGATAACTCGTATTAAACAAAGTTGTCAAAGTGACTATAAGGGTGATTATAGGAAATTGTTTGATAACCATCCAAAGAAGATGAAATTTCAAAAGAAAATTTGTATCAAATTCGGAAAATGGTGCACTCTAAAAAAATTGTTACTAGTGTCAGAGAAAATTGCCATAAATGGAGGTAAAAATTGAGAAAATATAGAATTACTTCTCTATACTAGTGATAACATAAATTTTTGCACCAAAGAATTATGGAAAAACTAGGTGAAATATTCTCAAGGACAAGAAACTATGAATGGTAGAAAAAAATTAACAGAATTTTCCATTAATGTTCTTGTTAAAATTTTTTTTTTTAAAAAAAAATGATTTGGGTAAATTTTATTAATATTGACAATGGAGAATATCAAACAAGAATAGGCTCTGTAACTCTAGATGAAATAAGCCCTTACACAATATCAAGAGATCTGATAATTTTTATTATGGAAAGAGAAAAAGAAAAAGAAATTGTACATTGAATTCCACCAACTTTCAAAATGTGGTCAAACAAAATTCAAAACAATCATTCTATAATAAAAATCATGAAAGATGTTTGGAAGTTGGAAAATGAACATGAGAAATATGAAATCATCTGACAAATAAAGGGCATGAACCTAGAAGTCAGTTCAAAATTACTTGATATAAGAGAAATCACATAAATCCTCAAAAAATTTTATGTTGAACATTCTCCAGAAAAGCGGTATAAAGATTCCCCCAAAGGCCGTATACCAACTCTGCATGATATCCCAGTTCAGAGTAAACCTATAAGAAGCAATAACGAAGATGAAGATGAGCTGAAAGCTAAGATAATAGAATTGAGAGAAAAACGGTCAATTAGGTCATCCCAGTCAAATTATTCTTGCGCAGCTTTTATTGTGAGAAATCATTCAGAGGAAAAAGAGAAAAAAACTAAAATGGTAATTAATTATATTCCTCTAAATCAAGTAACAATATATATTAAATGGCAATTACCCAATAAGGAAAAGCTGATATAGAGAGTTGCAGAAAAAGTATTTTCTCAAACTTTGATTGCAAGTCAGGGTATCATTAAGTAAAAATTGAAGAAGAAGATATTCACAAAACCTCCTTTTCTACTCTTGAACAATTATTTTAATGTCTAGTGATGCCTTTCGAACTAAAAAAATGCTCCCTTACAGTTTCAGATGATGATAGATTCGATATTCAAACTATTCTTTGATTTTATTGCTAACTACATAGATGAAAACTATTCTCTAATTTTATTGCTAACTACATAGATGATTTTGTGGCCTTTTTAGATAGCATGCAGGAACATCTAGAGCATATCATAATATTTGTAGAAACTGTACAGAAACATGGAATATGTCTTTCTTCTTCAAAAGACAAATTACAAATTGCCAAAGAAGCAATTGATTTTCATGGTGTACATATCTCCAAACGCCAAATCCATATGCAGCCCCTTGTTATTCATAAAATTAAAAATATTTTCAGATAAGTTGTAAGATAAATTACAATACCAGAAATTTATTGGTTGTCTCAATTATGTTTAAGACTTTATTCCCAATCTTTTCGAGAAAACAAAAAAAATTAGAAAAGCCGTGAAGGAAGAACCATTACGACGGTCTGAAGATGCTACTCAAGAGGTAAGAAACCTCAAAAAACAGAAGCATAATCTCTGCCACATCTTGCACCCGTATATGGCGGTCATTTTATTCTTTCTATAGATTCATTATCTAATACTTGGGCAGCAGTTATTCTAAAGAAAGATAACAAAGAAGAAAGAATACATTCTTACACTAATGGCCAGTTCAAAAAGAGTGAGCCGAATTATTGGCCTGCTGAAAAAGAAATATTGGCCTCAGTCAGAGGAGTCGAAAGGTTCATACCAGTTTAATTGGAGAAACATTTATTCTTAGAACTGACTCTTCAAATTTAGTAAGTATAATGAAAAAGAAAGTCACTAGCAACTCAAAATTACAAAGATATGGATGGTGGTAGTTTATCCTTTTACAGTATAAATTTTCAGTTGAAAAGGTTTCGGGAATAGAACATCATATTCCAGATGCCCTCACCAAAGAAATGAAAATGATAAGAATGGTCCGAAAAAACACAGTCCAAAAAAATTAGTGGCTGACATGGTTTTCAAAAGGATAGGAGTTATTTTTCTCTTGATCCAGAAAATACTGATTTGATTGCAAAAAATTACCCTAATAATGATTGCTTTCTCACCTTAGCCGGAAGAATCAATATAGTGATAAACCATTTCAGCTGGACTTCCTTAGATCCGAATTAAGTTCCTGGATTATTGAAAAGGAAGTATTGGATGACTTTATAATTTTCAAAGGACAGTTATATCCTAATCATATTGCCACCAAAATTATTAGGATATACAAATTGGGAAAAAGATTTATGCAAATATTTTCAAAGGATTAATTTCACTGAGCAAGGTTTTATTAAGAAATATAAATATGAAATTTTTTATAATCATGATGCATCTAGCATAAAGCCACTGACTCAGTGCAGCTTTTACAAAAATTTCAAAAATTGTAAGAATTGTCAAGCTAGAGGACATTTTTGTATGACTCATTACAAAGAATTCGGCGGCATTAATGAGGATGAGTCACCAGAGAAGTCTCCAGAATCATCTCAAAATATCTCACAAAGAAACCATAAATGGTTTTTTGAAGTAGTTTTATTTTAGGAATAGTGGATTTTCTTTTAAGAGTGGTTTTACTATTTGCCTTTTTAGTGTGTGGAAGAGTGAGTGCCGAGTGTAAGAAATTTGTACTTGTTACTTTTAAGTAGATATAAATAAGAGTAACATGTAGATGTAGTTGATGTACTAGGATAATGTATAAGTGATATGTGGATGTACCTGATGTACCAGGGTACTGTATAAGTGACATGTGGATGTACCTGATGTACCAGGGTACTATATGGTTTTGCCTTTTATCTATAGTTTAGCCATGGTTTCGTAGACCACTGTGTGGTAAGTTGGGTTATGTTTCACTATAAATATGTAACACCTTTGTATGAAATAAATCAGAAGTGAAGTTGAGTTTACCATTTGCAAGTTAATTGGATAACCAAGTTCGGTAGAGTCATTGCATTCTAATAGTCTTTTGGTGGACTCTCCTAAACTTGTTCCCACGTGAAACTCGAGATATTGAAGCTCTTTTTTATTGTGAGCGTAATATCGATTAGTTACACCATAAGGTGTTGTTAACTGTTTTAGCAGCCGATCTGACCGAGAGGATCAGCAAATCGCTTCCCTTAAATATATCTTGGCAGACTGTTGGTTGTTAAGCACAGTATTCACCCCCCTTCATCAAGCTTCTTACCTGTTTGCTTCTAACGCCATGTTGCCTACTATTTCAAGTAACCCTTATTTTGTTTCTCTCTCAGTTTCTCATTGAGTTCTTATTTTCTTGAATGTCAAAAATTCCAAAAAGAAAGAGTCAGTTCTATGTTTCCAATCTCAGTAAGTCCTCTACTTTTCATCAATTATTGTGTTCACTCTATTTCTCTCTCCTTTCTTTACTTCTATTATTGTGTACCCTTATCCCTGTTGTACATCATTTTTGACATACCTACATCCCTGACACAAATAAGAAGAGAACCAATGACAACCTAGCCCTCTTGCTGCCCAAGATACTGTCAGACCAAAGGAACACTGCAGAACAAGCCTAACACTAGGCAAACTTGGGAAGAGTACTATCACATCACAAATAGGCCTTACAACTACAACCCTATCCTATGGGCTTCAAAACAATACCAAACCATCGTTGTTGCGTCCAGAACGTCAAAAAACCCTTAGGGATCAAATTTGGGCTCAATCGAACCTCCCAGGAACAATCTAGGCTCAAATTACCTCGAAAGGGTAAAGTCGTACACTATTGTGGTGGGGTCTCACTAAAACCAGTCCCCAAGCATGAAGATCATGATCTTCATCTCTTGAGATAACTTACAAATACTTACACATCGCTTGATTGAAGACAAATCAACCTCAAATTCGAACATGAGATAGATCTCGACGACCCGGAATTTTGACATATGGCACACGTCGTCACATGGCACAAAATCAAAGTTTTTCTAGAGAGAAAATGAGCTCAAAACCCTAGAAAACATAGCTTTTGAAGAAAAAGGCATCTCAAACTTCGTGAAGCAATAAACTCAGGAACTGTACATCGAATCATCGAAAAGATAGGTACGATGAAACCATATCGCGAAGGGCTAGAAGCTGGTAAAGCTGTTACATTCAATCTAAGGTCAGGTAAACCCCAAATTCCAAGGAATCATCGGAATCCCTGTTTTCGGTGATCTCTCGAAAACAGAAAGTACTTCAAGCAATGACAAAAAACGGATAAAAATATGTGCAAAATGACTGTGAAAGTCTCGTCTTTTATCTGCAATCAAAATAAAGACTTGAAGCACTATAGACACCACTGCAGCAATGGTTGAAAGTTCACGATCTAACCAGGTTTCCAACGCTAAAAAAAGAGTCCGAAAAATCTTTCAAGATATAGTAATAGTGAAAGGGCCCTCAGAGAGTGATGGTTTCGTCAGTAGCACAAAAGGTTTAAGGGGCATTTCGGTCTTTATTCATTAATTCAAGATTTTATTGTAATTTATTTTAATTGTAATTAGGTTTAGTTTTGAGCATCCACCCATGTTTTGTGGATCCTCTATAAATATAAACCTAGGGAAATTGTAAAAGGGCTAGATCATTCTGGTCATGGCCGTAACTTGTGTTCTAATGACCATCTTTATATGAGTAGACCCACTTTCTCGGTTGCGAATCTCACAGATCAGGCTTTTGTCGATGAGCTGTGCAAGAGTCTGGACGGTGCTCCTACCACTAATAAGGAGCTGATGTACATGCTAGGTGTGAGAGTTGTGGTGCTACCTTACCGTACCATTCATAATGCCAAGCTCGAGGGGTATTTCCCACATCGATTTGCTCGATAGCATGGGCTGGACCAAGGGTGTCCATTCTTGGTGTTCTTTGAGAAGCTGCATAGCAGAGCAAGTCACTGAAAGAAAGACCAATTGGGGACCCTTCGTGAGACCTGGCTTTCGAGGCACATTCGCACAACTCGAGCCACATGCTTGGAATTCATAGAGGTCAACAGTACGTTCTGCCATGATTTGGTGGAGGATCACCAACAAGGGGTATTGGGAAGCCGACCACCCATGGAAAGGGGATAACTCCCACTGTAGCCACAACACTCAACAGAGGAAAATGACAATGACTCCTCCATTGGGGGAGATATTCACCCGGGGCTTCCCCTGGGACTGACGCATCGTTGGGCGTCCCAGCCAAATCGCCGTAGACGAGTCTCCACTATGGTTTCTCAATATGGAGAAGAGGACAAAGGACATTTTTGAAAACCTCTCTACAATTTTCAAATGGAAGGAAGGCCGCATAGTCCCGGAGTATGAAGGGCGCCTGGTCCAGGATTTGAACGAGTTGATAGGGAGCGACTCTCATAGCAAGCTTGCTGGTGGCTCTTCTTGAGGGGGTGCCTCTGAGACTATCGTGCCCTCTCAAGTGAAGGGAAAGAAGAGGAAGTGGCTGCCCCAGCTGAACCTCGTGCACCTGCTCGTCGAGCTCTAAAGTGTAAGGGGCTTAAGCGTCGAGTGGTTCGAGAACCAAAAGATGGCTCTTCGTGGGGTGCTTCTTCGGAGTCATACGTGTCTCTTACTACTTACGTATCGCCCTCTGTGCTTGAGGATTTTCCTTCTCCTTCACTTGAACCTTCTTCTGGCCCTTCAGAGGCTCAAGCCGGTGCCTCAGATCCTACTGCCCCGATCAAAATTGCTTCGGACCGAGGTTGATGAGGCTGCCCTTGATGAGGCGGCTAAGGCAGAGAGGGCCTCTGGAGCTCTAGAGGTTGCCGTGTCTACTGAGGAAAGGGAAGCCCCGGTAAAGCTTATGGTCATAGAAAAGGTTACTGCCCTAGGGACTTACGAGGGGCCACTCGAGCAATTGGACGTTGTTTTAAGTGATGTAGCAGCGGAGGATGCATCAACAGTACATCCCCAGGGGTTAGATTTTGAGGGCCCAGAGGCGCCACCCTTGGCTGTAGAGGGCGGGTCTTATGGGGGAATCCGATGCTGATGTGGTCGCCATGGAAGACAAGGGTGAAGAAGGTGTCGAACCTGCCGAGGTCGAAATGGCGATTCAAGAGGAAAGGGAAGAGGGAGAAATAGCTGGCCTTGAAGGGGTTGAGGCCGCTTTGGAGCATATTGTTATTGCTCCAAAAAAAAAGGGGCAAGGAGAAGAGGAGAGCCCGAGCTTGCTAATGGTGAGGCTGACAGGCCAGGTGAGGAGGTTGTGAGGGCTAAGCAGGTTGAAACTGGGTCCCTTCTGCACCTGAAAATGATTAGAGCTTGGGCTTCACAGTCCCTCAAGAAGGGCCGGCAACTCTCATGGTTATCATCCCTTCGACTTCTGCCGCGGAGGCTGATACTCCTTCCATGGCAACAGCCCCAACAACATTGCCTAATCCTAGCTTGAGTGGGATATCCGGCATAATCATGGACATGCATTGTCTTGGTATGCAGAGACTGAAGGGTCTGCCTCTTACTGAACTTGATGGTGCAATCCAACAGTTAAGGCCGGTTGCCCTTGCAAGGCGTGCACTAGAGGTCTTCTCATATTTCGATGACATCATAAACGAGCTAGAAGGGTGGAGAATAAAGGCCTTGTGTGAAGAAGCAACTGCACTGCAGCTAGAGAGCTCACAATTGCCCCCTTTGGAGTCCTCACTCATGCGCTATCGTGAACTAGTAGAAGCTCAATTGCAGCAGAAGGATGCTGCAACCTCCTGGAGATCTGACCTCGCTGAGAGGCCATCGCCTGCCACCACAAGGTGATGGCTCTGCGGGCGAAGATATTAGAGTTGACACAAAAGCTTGACAAGCTGGAGAAGGAGACTGTAGCTTGGGAAGCAAAGGACAAGGTGCTTCTTGATAATATTTTGACCCTCGAGTATTCCCTGACAGAAGTAATCGCCTTGATGGAGCATGAGGTGGAGCTGTTGGTAGAGTTGAAGAAACGCATCTAGGAGGCCAAATCATCAGCTGTGCCATATAGGCGAAGGTCAATGAAGCGATTGATCGATTCTGATGATGCCTTCCTTCTCTTTTTCTTTTTCATTTCTTCTTATTGTAAAGAAAATAATGCTTGTAATGTTCTCTTGATTTATGAATGAAATAGTTATTTTCTCCTTCTATGTGAGGATGCCTTCTATTCTTCCTCTCTTTTTTCATTGCTTCTGACCTTTCACCGTGTGAGATGAAAAGGAGCATGTCGTGGCTCCAATGACCTTGAGCTTCTGAGATGTGGGTTGTAGCTTCTTTCTCGATCTTAGGCTCATTTGCCCTGTGCTGGATGGTACTTCCAAGATCTGCACCATATGGGAGGCCTCTTTGGAATAAGAGCTTGAGGATGACTCGATCTTGGTTGGGGCATCCAAGGCATCAATGACTAACAAGAATCCAACCTCCTAGGCTAGCATCTCTCTTAGGCACTTTCGTTGTGACCTGCTGAGGTTGATGCCTCCGAGCTCTCTGTTTAGAGCATCTAAGTCTGAGCACTGCCGAGCTGCACGTATGGAAGAGATGGAAGAGGAGGGAGAAGAAGAAGAAGAAGCAGAGTTAGAGGTCCTAGGCTGCTTTTTACGTCTTCGTCAGAATTGGACGAGTGTAGGGGATATTTTAGGTCTTGCCTCGACTTTGACCATTGGGAGATGCTTTTAGTGTCGTCACCTGTATCGGACGAATCCTGATTTGTTGATGACTCAGGGATGTCCATCTAATTGAGCAAAGGGATAAGGTGAGTTGTGCTTGGGATGAAGTCCCGTAAGGTTGGCAGTGGAGGAAGGGGCCTGAGAAATTCTTCCTCGTCAGGTGGCTAAGGGATGCGATTTCTTTTGGCGAGCTAACCTGGGTGCTCATCTCCTTCTAGATTCCTGAGGAGGTGTTTGGACCCTCCTATCGGGCTGATGAGTAGCCCTAGCTTCGCGGACCGCCTCACGTTTCAGAGACTTGACTCTACTTCATCCATGGTAGACTTCCTAGGGATGAGAAGTCGAGGGTTCGAGTGTAGAATCATAAGGGATCTGTAGTGGGGTTTCCTCTTGGATGGAAGCGATGGCTTGGAAGCGTTCTGGGAGAACGGTGCAAATGATGTGGCCTTCCTGTACCTTCTGAGTGACTAAAGCTTCGAACACCAGAGGTTTTCTATACCCCGGGCAAGACGCCTAGGCTGCCTGGCGGGCTTGGCAGTGATGAGAACCTGTTGGAGCATTGCCTCGAAGAGGGTTTGCAGAGGATCTGGCTCAACGCTTCCCTAGGTTTGTGTCGGGAGGTCCTCTTACACTGGTGAAGCAGGGGCTTGAGGGTGTCCTTCTGGGTTACCATGAGCTTCTTGACATTGCTACATCTTCTTTGCCAAGAGCTCATGGAAGCCAGTGCATTCGCTCAGGTCATGGCCTCTTATCAGATGATATGAGCACCAGAGGTTCTCAGTTCCTGGAGGCATGCACTTGGGCTGCCTTGTCTGCTTTGGCGTGCTGTGTCCCTCTTCGAGCATCATGGAGAATAGTGAATGGATGACAGCGGGTGCCCGATCATCCTCTTTGATCGTCACTATGTGGGAGGCCTCAGTTGCCCTGAATGCTTTCTTTAACTCTTCAAGCTTTATCTGGCCCTAGTTAATAAGGGTTTCGATAATTTCCTTGAGCTTATATTAGTCTT
Source organism: Amborella trichopoda (assembly GCF_000471905.2). The sequence continues at coordinate 4,756,678 of NW_006500104.1, forward strand.
GAGTGGGATGGCCTACTCTCGTGTGATAGGCACAGTACCTCTCGTGTGTCTCCTGCTTAGCAATAGACGAAGCAGTGTAGGGACCCACTCCTTCTTGTAGGGGTACACCTTGTTCTGGTGCTAGATGCAGAAGTCGTTTCAACTAGTATTGTTAGGGGGCGGGACCCTACTGCTTGCCCCCGTCCTGAGGCGTTTGAGCCTTGGAGAGGTCCAAGGTTTGAGGGGCGGCTTTGTTAGTATCGGTCACGGTGACAACCGTGCTAATCATCACTTTTTGCTGGTTGCCCCGATTGTTGGAGCAAGAATTGCCCTGGTTGTTTCCCGAGCTAGAGGGTTCTGACCAAAATCTGCCATGGTGTTTGGACAGACCTTCTATACGAACTGCTTTGAAGATGAGCTCTGACATGGAGGGTGGATTGGAGGCCTTGACATGCAGGGTAATCTCGGAAAGCATATTTTATATGCAAGTCTGAACATCTTCTTTTTCGGTCATGAGAGTGGCGTGAAAGGTTGCCAACTCTCTCCATCTGGAAATAAACTTGTCAACTTGCTCACCAGGGTCTTGAGTCAGAGCGAGGAGCTTGATGGTCTCCACAGTTCTCTAGACTTCATAGAAGCGTTGGTAAAACAACTGCTCCATTTCCTGCCTCGTGTGTACCAAGTTGGGAGGCAGCCGAGCATACCACTGGAAGACTGGCTCTTCGAAAGTCTCGACGAACTGGTAGAGGAGGAGTCATTTGTCAATTGTCGTATCTCGAAAAATTGCTTAGAAGTGAGCAGTATGCTGATGTGGGGATGCAATGTCGTTGAATAGGGGGAGCTTCCCCTTTTGATAGTTCGGTGGAAACAACACTTGGCCGATGTACGAAGGGTACGACTTCTAGTAGAGGACGCCTCTTGCATGCTCAAGACCTTATTCTTGAGACTGTAGGCCCCCATGGCATTTATGTTGGTTTGGGAAGCCCCTAGGGAAGCAGAGTTGTCTTGGGAGACCAATGGGGGAGTTTGCCAAGGAATTTTGTCCTCACCAGACGAGGAATCGGTCTCATGGTGAGAAGAAGGGGACTTGGAGGCTTCCAGGCATTCCATCTTTTCGAGGATGGAATGCATCATTACCTCGAACCTATTTATCTGCTCTTCTTAGGCGTAGTTCGGCTCATTGATCATCATGACACTGACCATTTCTTCTAGAAGGCCAGAGCCAAGTGGAGGAGCAGACTGCCGGGGTTAGCAAGTTATGCGAGGCAAGTCGGTGTATGCCGACTCGAACCTCTTATGCCAACCGTGTGAGGACTGGTTCTTGACGGTCTTGGGACCGTGACTTCTTGGCAGTAATCACCTAATAATATTCTTCGACATGCTCGGGTTATGGGATCCGCAGAGGGAAGAAGGGATTGTAAGGCAAGAGGTCATCAAGGGTGGTAACCTCTACTGCCTTAGGGGCCGCTCTTGTCAGGATCTGCAGGCCTCTCTGCTGCTTGGCCTGGAGGCTGCTATGGACTTCACCCCATAACCGAGCTTAAGACTTGGGCCGCCCTGTCTTTCTTGAGCAGGCGAGGGCTATGTCGATCAACTGGAGTAGAGAGTGGGGTCTAAGGACAGAGGGAAATATGAGCTGCTGCCTTGGAGGCTGCAGGCTTCTGTCTGACATCAAGCCATTGCCTCAAATTCCTTTGAGAGGCCCGGGTGCACGACTGACCTGAGGATGGATCAAGATTGTACTATTAGGGAAAACCTTTGAGTACCAAGCCTCGAGGTGTCTGCCTGATGAAGGAAGGGCGGCAAGAGAAGGAAGCGATTCTTGACTCCACTTGAGTCGGGGTTAGGGAGGAACCTGCAAAGTAGGTGCGTGTGCACCTTTAGGGTTAGCTGTCCAAGTGACTTGGGGGTCAGCTCGGGCTCAGTTGGCTGCTTCGACCTCAAGAGGCCGAGACCTGTGAGCTTGTGTCTATGAGGGACCGGGTACGAACCTATCTCCCACAGGGTGAAGTTGTGTGTGATGAGAGGGAGGACGAAGTGGTCGACCCTCATGTGCTCGAGCTGGTGTAGAACTAGCACTGCCCCAAGCTATAGAATGCATGGTGTGTGCAGGGTTCGAACCGAGAAGGTTTAGCCTTGAACACAAGCTCGAGGTAGCATGAAAGTTTCCCTGAGGTGTGACTCGAGTGGATGGACCACGAGCCTTTGGGTGTGTGCAAGAGGTGGAGACCCCAGGATCTCCACCTCTGTGTTGAGCCTTTAGGTGTAGAGGTTGTTGTCGTGCTGGTCTTGAGTACCATGCATGTCTTGCTACCACTCCAAGTTGGTCATAGCATTGGTCCAGCTATCATGCTAGTCTCATCCCCTTGTCGAGTCCCCTTTCTCTTGTCGCCTCTCACCTAAAACTCTCATTTTTCAATCACCCTAACTTGTCACCTTCTTTGCCATATGAATGTGCATTGCCCTAAGACAAGGGTGGGTCCTTCGGCCCACTTGTCTTGTAAGTTAACTGTGGTAATGTTGTGTAGAAAACAAGGAGATTGCAAGTCAAGGGAGGCGATTCCGAATCAGCTGAAGAAGCTGGGGGGCTTTCAGTCGTGATCTAAGAGGACGCCCGCTCGAGTCATCACAAGTAAGTCACGGACCTAGGTGAGGTTGGTCCCCACCTCACATACTAAATTCCCCTCTTATTAGTTGAACACCCGCCCTTGTCCTTTGAACAAGGTTCCCGAGAGAGAGATCTCAGGTCCTGAGTCTTCTGAACCAGAGACAGGTGCCACCCGATCACCTAGATTCTGGGAGGTGAGATTGAGGCACCTAACCAGATTGGAGGAGCCTCCACCAAAGCACCTTCCATGGGTGGTAAACTAACCACCCCACACCACATGCACCCTACCACTAGCAATTCACTTGCTGGTCATACTGCTTGGGGCAGCCGAAAGGCCATCCCTTCTCTTCTTGTGCATGGAAGCCCAGCTGTCAATGCTCATGTGGGTCGTCGAAAGGCCACCCCCCATGTTCTACCACATCGGGCCCTTGTAATAAGAGGCTCGACACATAGAGGAGTAGGTCTTAAAGCTACCACCTCCCACACGCACGCCGAGGCTCGTGATCCATCCACTCAAACCACAGTTTAGGTTCGAGTATTCTCACACCAGGCCCTATATATCTGATGCATACATATCACACTAGTCTGGGTAGTCCTTTGATTGCACTTAGCCGAGTATAAGAGAAACGAACCCCTCGTCGTCCCTCTGAGAACATGCTTGCTCACTCTGTGAAGGGTGGCCACAAGGCCAGTCCCTTGCAAACACATGCTTGTGGTACTCAGCCTCCTAAGGCTGAACACATTACTCGAGCCCAAGTTGATCCTCAGGTTGCGTGGAAACCTTCTTCAAACGGGGCACACACGTCGCCACTACAAACTACATCGAGCTCCCGACCAAGAGGTCATTGACAGCTGTCTCCTTCCCCATTTATCCCTTCTCCACCGGTCAAACTGCTCAAGACTTGGTAGTCAAAGGCCTTTCTAAAGAGTACCCTCCTGTGATACCCTCTTCCAACCAGCCCTACCTTTGGAGCTCATAAGAGAGTAAAGGGCAAGACTCTTCTGGGAGGGGAGGTCTTCCATCCCCCGTCTCTCCCCAAGCCAAGACAGAAGCCGGAACTCGCCTCTATCTCTGGCCCACATCCCTTGTCACACCTGATGGAGACGGCCTTATCGTGCTCGATGACAAAAGACCATTCCCAGTCTCAATTCTGGAAGGAGGTACACCAGAGCCTGAAAGGAAAACATGACCGGGGCATACGAATAGCATCAAGGGAAGAACCCAAGAAGCTCGGGGCAAGCAAGGTTGCTGATCTCTTAGTAGAAAATCCCTTCCACCCCTTACAGCCTGGAGCAGAGCCTAAGGTATAAGGACCAGGACCCTGCATGGTCATCAGCGTCACAGGAGATGACTCAATCGTGCAAGCCCCACGATCTCAAGACCGTCACTAACCGATCTTCTACAGACTACATCGAGCTCCCGACCAAGAGGTCATTGGCAACTGTCTCCTTCCCCATTTATCCCTTCTCCACCGGTCGAACTGCTCAAGACTTGGTACTCGAAGGCCTTTCTAAAGAGTACCCTCCTGCAATACCCTCTTCCAACCAGCCCAACCTTCGGAGCTCATAAGAGAGTAAAGGGTAAGACTCTTCTAGGAGGGGAGGTCTTCCATCCCCCGTCTTTTCCCAAGCCAAGACGGAAGCCGGAACTAGCCTCTATCTCTGGCCCACATCCCTTGTCGCACCTGATGGAGACGCCCTTGTCGTGCTCGATGACAGAAGACCATTCCTAGTCTCAGTTCTGGAAGGAGGTACACCAGAGCCTGAAAGGAAAACATGATCGGGTCATACGAATAGCATCAAGGGAAGAACCCAAGACTCTCGGGGCAAGCAAGCTTGCTGATCTCCTAGCAGAAAATCCCTTCCACTCCTTACAGCCTGGAGCAGAGCCTAAGGTATAAGGACCAGGACCCTGCATGGTCATCAGCGTCACAGGAGACGACTCAATCGTGCAAGCCCCACAATCCCAAGACCGTTGCTAACCGATCTTGACTTGATCAGCGTACAAGGCTAGAGCTCAGTTGGGGCATGGTGAACCCTAGCTGACCGACCTACCTCAACCACCCTGAAAGGCATGCAAGATTCTAGCTATGCAAAAGACAAATCTCCCTGAAGAGAGGGTTAGCGTAATGATCATTAACGATCCTAATGATGACCGAGACGATCAAATGAACAGGTTTGAGGACATGATATGTAGAATGATGGATAAGATTGATTTCACAGAAGGTACTCAGCCCTCTGGGAGCTCATCCCACCAGGGTACTAATTCTCCTCATCCAGTTGAGTCGATCCTAAGGTAGCCACCTCCTTCACACGACCATTCCTCCCACCATCAGATCTCCCAAGCTGACATTGACGGTATGGTCACCCACAGTTTGCAAGGAAGGCAGATTTTGGGTGTGTAAGGCCCAACCCTCTATCATAAACCCTATCCTTCCTATATGGATCAACTCCTGTTTCCACCTAATTACCAAAAGGGGAAACCCCCACTTTTCAACGGCATGAGCTCCCTTCATCAGCACATCACCTATTTCTATTCAGCATGTCAAGAAATGATAGCTGATGGGAGGCTTCTTCTCTGTCAGTTTGTCGAGACTCTCGACGGACCGACATTCAAGTGGTATGCTCGCCTTCCCCCAAACTCGGTCCAGACCTGGGAAGAATGGAGCACTTGTTCTACAGCACTTCTATGAGGTTGAAAGTGAAGTTCAGGCTATAAAGCTTCTCAAAATGACCCAAGACCCGGATGAACTCATCGATCAGTTCATTGCAAGGTGGAAGAATCTTGCTGCACACCAAGCTAATCCCATGCCTGAAATCGATGCAGTCCAAACTTGCGTACGCAACATGAGGCAAGAGATTTCCCTGCATGTTGAGGCTTCGAACCCAACTTCCATATCAGGCTTAATCTCTAAATCAGTCCGTATAGAGAGCCTCTTCAAGCATCATGATGGGCCTCAGGTGCAGTCATCGAATGGGGGAAACAACCTTTGCTCGGGCAATGCTAGATTCAATGGCCGGGGTAACCAGCAGAAAGGGGTGGTCAGTGTCATCATCACTACATCAGACCCCAAGAAGGCCTCCCCTCAAACTCTGGACTTCTCTAAAGTGGTGAACCCAACAAATACTCAAGCTACACTTCAAGCAGGGCAACAACAACCCCAGCCTTACAATAGGGTGCCTCCACCTCCCAACCTCTATGGGAAGGATCACTGGGCGGAGAAGAGGACCAAAGTTTGTAGCTTCAATAGGAGTGGGTCCCAGCCCTACTCCGTTTTCTACTAGAACAAAAAATGATTGTATTACCTGAGTCGAAGAAGCCAGAAGAAGCTGGTCTTGTCACCAACCTGAATTACTGCGCTTACCACAGGATATTGGGACACCTTGTCCAGGATTGCGTCACTCTCAAGGATCATATTGAGGATTTGATCCTGAGGGGGCAGATACAACTTGAGAGTCTCAAAAAGGCGTTTGGAAAGGCTAAAGCTTCTCACGTGGTAACAATAAAAGAAGAAGACGAACAGGAATATCATCTAGATAACATGCCACCGGATCTTCTCCAGGCGATGTACTGCATGATGCTCCAAGTTGGGGTCATCATAGCAAAGCCAACCCAGATACCTCCCTCGAGGGTCCAGAAAACTGTGGTACCTGTATCACCATATATGAGGTCACGGTCTAGATGAGTGCTTCACCTTTCAAACCATAATGAAGGAGAAAGTACAAGAGGGGCACTTCACCGCCCCTATCCCAGACAATCATGACAGACTACCGTCACCAGAGGTCATTCAAACACAGACGTCCTCTGAGAATGCGCAGACTGATCCAGATGAACCTTCAACTTCCCAACCATGGCAAGTCTATCGAGGACAAAACCGAAACAGGTCCATGAGAAGGGAAGCGGTTCGTCAAGCAAAGCCAACTCCCAAGCTACGTCAGCCCGATCAGCCTATCTCTGTGCATGAAAAAGGTAAAAAGAGACAAGTACCAAGGGCCATTTATCCAAAGAAGAAAATCCCTTAGCCCCAGACCATGGCAGAGTTTCTTGAGCCCCTTCCTCCTATACCAATTCTGCGGAATTTCTTCCCCAAGTCAAGCGCTTTCACTGATCAAGACTCGCAGTCTAGTCAAGCACACATTCCTGAGCCTTCCTCTCCTCAAGTTCCCAAAATTTCCAATAAGGGTGATGACATTAAAAGCACCCCCCAACGGTCCACGCAGGGTGAAGACCAAAAAGATCCCTTGCACCCATCCAATTCTGATGATGACGCTAAAAGCTACCTGGATCGGTCCAATCTGAGTGATGACCCTAAAAGCTCTCCCCCTCCTCCTGTCTCCAACTCTTCTAGTCCCTTTTCCTCTTCTGCTAACACATCTTCTACAGGTACAACATGCGAATGCCCAAAATTTGAAGCACTTGATAAAGAGCTGAAAGTTGCAGCACTAGCAGAAGACATCAGAGCCAATTAAAAGAGACGGTGGCCCAAGCAACCAGCTTCTTGTCAGTTGCTGATGCCCTGACATCCAGAGCGAACGCAAAGCCTCCTACCACCATCGAGAAGCGTCCCAAGCAATGCAAGAATCCCAAGTCCAAGAGACCCCAATGGTTTCCTGAACCGGACTTCGAGCAACGACTGAAATAGTCTAGAGGACAGAGCTCCCACTCTCATAAAGCATGCCACACGATGCAGATCTCTTGAGCGGCAACCAACGCTGACCCAATTGGTCTAAGGTCACGCAGGAAGTTGCAGCTGCCCGTCCAGCAGCCTCGGCAGCCCAGACCCCTGAAATATCGTGGTCCGCCACTCCTCCCATTCCCTAATACCCAAACTAATCTACAACCACTCCTCAAATACCCTGGACCACCATTAGTTTCATACACCAGCTCGCTTCGGTTCCATACACCAGCCAGCTTCCAAACCCTTAATCTCCATCTAGCTAGTCCATACTGGGCTCGGCTCCACCATCTGGTCAGTTGGCACCAAATCTGGTGGCACAACCTTTGCCAACCCAAACCTCACAACCTCTTCAAACCAACCCGATTGCACAACAATGTCATCCGATACACCAAAACAATCCTCCACTACCTAAACCTACCTCTCAGCCTTCTGTATCACCTAGACCTATGGCGGGTTCAGAAAACCAAAGAGCTAACAATGGAAAAGACAAGTATGATGTGGTGGTTGTCTCTGTGATCGCCGAAACACAGAGCCCTCCCCTCACACTTTCTGAGCCCTTCTCTTCCCAGTCGACCGGCGCCTCACAATTCGTTGTGTACCCTCCCGCTCCTTGAAGCAGACTCTTCGTTGATCAAACACGAAGCTGATGCAGTTATCATGTTTCATATCATCAAATCCTCATTCGAGGAGGAGATGTCAGGAGCATGGGTACCTGCATTTGAGGTTAATGAAGAGCCCTCGAAATCACCAACTGAGGAGGAGATAGAAATCCAAGAAGCCCCTGAGGAATGGGAAGAATGTGGGTAGGCTACGCCCGATGATCTAGAGGAGATAAACTTGGGAGATGAAGCTGATTGAAGGCCGACTTTTATTTTGACCAACATGTCACCGGAAGAGAAAGGAAGTTGTACTCCTTTCTTGCATCAAAATCGAGATGTCTTTGTCTGACATTACCACGAGATTCTCGATTAGGAAGCCCAAATTTCTGTTCATCAACCTGACATCGACTCATCTTTCAAATCTATAAAACAGAAGTGGAGAAGATTTCAGCTTGACCTCGAAATGTAGATAGATGCTGAAGTAAATAAACCAAGGAAGCAAGCTTTATCCGAGAAGTTAAATACCCGAAATGGCTCGCAAACGTCATTCCAGTTAAAAAGAAGAATGGGCAAATCAGGGTTTGTATTGACTTCCATGACTTGAACGCTGCTTGTCCGAAAGATGACTTTCCGTTTCCATTCACATAAATGCTTATCGACTCTATAGCCCATTGTCAAATCTTCTCTTTCATGGATAGATACTCAGAGTATAATCAAATAAGGATGGTGCTAGAGGACGAGGTGGCCACCTCCTTCTTGACTCCTAAAGGGGTCTTCTGTTACACAATGATGCCATTCGGATTGAAGAATGCTGGAGCCATGTATGAGCGGGCAATGACCACCATTTTTAAAGATATGTTGCACAAGGAAGTGGAATGTTATGTCGATGACTTGGTGGTAAAATCTAAGAGCAAGGAAGTTCACATGCGTGACCTTGAACGAGTGTTTGAGCGGCTTCGCCTACACTAGCTCAAGATGAACCCCTTGAAGTGCGCCTTTGGTATACGTTCAGAAAAATTCTTAAGATTCCTTGTCAGGTATCGAGGATTGGAGATTGAACCTGTCAAGATCAAGACAATAAGAGAAATGCCACCGCCAACAACTCTTCAAGAGCTCCAGTCTCTATAAGGCCAGCTTGCCTATATCCGAAGATTCATCTCCAATCTCTCAGGTCATTGTAAGCCTTTTACACACTATTGAAGAAAGATTCTCCTTTCATATGGGATGGAGGATGTCAAGCAGCCCTGAAGGATGTCAAGCAGCCCTGGAGGATATCAAGGAGTATTTTCTAAGCCCTCCAGTACTCTCTACGTCAGTATTGGGAAGGCCTCTCATTTTGTATGTGACTGCTCTCGACGAGTCACTTGGTGCACACTTAGCACAAAACAATGAGGGAGGAAAAGAAACCGCTTTATACTACCTCAGCTGCAGCATGCAAGAAGCTGAGAAAAACTACCTGCCAATCAAGAAAATGTGCCTGCCTTTGATCTTCGCGGTTCAGAAGCTTCACCATTATTTGCTTAGCCTTGAAGTCCAGCTCATTTCAAGAGCTAATCCCATCAAGTTCCTTATGATGCGCCCCTGCCTATCAAGGAGCCTAGCAAAATGGTCATTGTTACTGATGGAATTCAACATCATGTACGTACCACAAAAAGCCGTCAAAGGCCAAGCCTTAGCTGATTTCCTAGCTGCACACCTCCTACCGGCAGAATCCCCTGTCAAGTGATCTCCCTGAAGAAGAGGTGTTTTGTGTTGAGCAACCATATGATTGGAAGATGTATTTAGACAAGGCCTTTCAATCTGAACGAGGTGGTGCTGCTGTGGTGTTCCTGACCTCAAGATGGCGTTATCCCCTTATCCTTCTCTCTCACAGAGATAGACTCGCACATCGAGGCAGAATATCAAGACCTCATAATTAGGCTCGAGATTGCCCTAGACTTAAACTTGGAGTAGCTGGCCATTTCCGGTGATTCTGAGCTAGTAATAGGATAAAGGAATATACGATATGAGAAAGGACATCCTCAAGCCCTATCATGACACTGTTAAAGCTTTGATGGAAAATCTCGATGACCTTTCTTTACAGCACATCCCCAAAAGGCTGAATTCCCAATTTGATGCCCTAGCCAAGCTCGGAGCCACCATCCAACTCTCCCCAAAGGAACCCATGCCCGTATGGGTATCAGAATGGAGGCACGTCAAGCTGAGGATTCTCTTCCTAGAATGTCCTCCTTATTCGTTTGGGGCACTCCTTGCTGCTAAGGATGCTCTCGAAGCCAAAAAAGCGACGAATCGGGCTGAGAAATGGGACGACTTTGATCCGATATGCACAAAGATTGAGCAGGTTGAGGACTGGAGGGAACCCATAATCAACTTCATTTAAACATGATCGGCTACCAAACGATCGTATTGAGCGCAACAACGTACGAAGGATGTCTACTGAATACACTCTTCTTGAAAACAACACCCTCTTCTGATGTTCCTTCGATGGAATCCTTCGCAGATGTATCAGCTCAAAAGGAGCAGAATGCATACTAGAATAAGTGCATTCTAGAATCTGCGGACTTCACCAGTCAGGACCCAAACTCTACGAGCGGATACATAGGCTGGGGTACTACTGGCCATCATTGATCACAAACTCGATCGCATACACCAAGAGATGGAAGTGTGTCAAATGCACTCGAATCTCATTCACCAACCACTAGGGCCTCTGCATCCTACGGTGATGTCATGGCCCTTCTCACATTAAGGCACGGACATTGTAGGACCCATCAACCCTCCATCATCATCAAGCCACACCTTCATCTTAGCCACCACAGATTACTTCTCCAAATGGGCCTAAGCAGTTCCCCTCAGGAGTGTCCCCGGGACAGCAGTGGCCAACTTTGTACATCATCACATCATTTACCGATTCAGTGTGCCCGACCGTATCACGTCAAATAATGGTCCTCAGTTCAGAAGCCAGCACATCTATCGCTTGGTTAACCAGTTTTGTTTCGAGTGGAAGTACTCCACTATGTACCACCCTCGGGCAAATGGTTTGGCTGAAGCTTTCAACAAGACTCTTTGCAGTGTTTTGAGGAAGTCAGTGTCCAGCACAAAGAAAAATTGGCACGAGAAGCTTCCCGAGGCCCTGTGGGCTTATCGCACCCTCACCCGAAGTGCTTCTGACTCTACTCCCTATTCATTGGTCTATGGAAGTGAAGCGGTAATACCCCTCGAGATTCAACTCCCTTCATTGTGCATTGCCATATATCAGACTATGATTGAAGATGAACAGGTTAAGCTTTGCTACCAAGAGTTAGATGCGCTTGATGAGAATAGATTCGAAGCCAAGCAGAACCTTGAACTCCATCGAGGGAGGATGAAGAGGGATTTTGACGAATCAATCAAAGTTTGTTCATTCACTTGTGGTTATTTAGTCCTAGCAGTAAAACGACCGATCGTTATGCATGGGCGACGTAAGGCGAAGTTTGAGCCAAAGTGGAGGGCCCTTTCGTGATCAAGAAATCCTCTTCAAATGGAGCTTATATACTCGTTAATCCTAACGGGAAGGAAGCAATGCCTCCTATCAACCGACGTTATCTAAAGAAGTACTACCTTTGACTGATGGTCTCGGAGGCAAGACCCTAAAACATGCCCTCAAGTCTTGGCATGTGACCATAAAACACACCATCTCTCCAGTCCGGAAGGTGTGACCTTAAAATGCCTCCCTAGAAAAAAAACAAAAAGAGAAAAGAAGATGGGCGTGGAAAAAACCTAAAAGGGCACCACAGTAAAAAATGTCCAAAAGGAAACGACGTGGCATGGTAGCATCATTCGCTATCACGAGTAAGAATGTCAAAAGACGGACATGGTGAAAACCCAAAAGGGTATCATGTGCAAAAGAGTCAGTAGAAGCGAGAATAAAAAAAAGGGGGGAGACAATCAACGTAAACAAGCTAAGTTTCCATTCAATTAATAGAAGTTACAAGTTACAAGTGTGTAATCTCAAAGAGCTTAAAATGTGAAAAGGGCGTCAGCATTGCTCTTACATCTGAGGAAAAGAGAACAGCTAATCGTCAACATTGCTCATGCATCTGAGGAAAAGAGAGCAGTTGATCACCAGTGTCACTCTCACAGAGGAAAAAGAGAAGGGCTTTAGATCGAGTATAGCAAATGACCATAGCAGACCCCTCTGACAAGGAACTGGCCTATGATGGAGAGCATGCCTTGATCATGGTAGGTGCTCTTCCATAAAGCAACCTGGAGCTCACAATTGTGCTTGAGGACATGGCATCCAACAGACCTTGCAAGCCAGATAAGGATTCCACTGACCGACCAAGAGCCTATGCGAATGTCAGCCTTCAGTAGTTTCTTCCTGAGACCTTGACGTTCTACGAGACCCTCATGCCTCTTAAAACACACACCGTTGTGCATGCAACCCACCGTGAGCACCCATCGCCGTGTGCGGGCACTGTCGTGTACATTCTCACCACTGTACGTGTTCACTGCCATGCGCATGCTTCCCACCGCGTGTTCACCACCATGCGTGCTCACCGCCGCACGCGCGTGCATGTTCATCGTTGTTCATGCTCACTATCGTGCGGGTGCTTCCTGCCATGTATACACTGCCAAGCATGCATGTATGACGCCTTGAATTTTGTGCATGATGCGTCCTTGATGGGTAACCCTTTGCTTTCCGTACATGGGCATGCGTGGCCCTGCAATCACCCCTTGACTCCTTGGCTGCCCGATGACCCTTTGGCTCCCTTGTGAGCCACCCGGCTGGAAAACCGCCAACCAGAAAACCACTGACAGTCACCGAAAGGACCTCTACAACTCACTAGGTACCCCCTTAGGCTTCTCGTGAAACCTTCATTGTTGCCGAAAACTCCCTGCGATTCCCGTAAAAATCGCCAAAGCCACTGAAAGGCTTCTACAAATTCCCTGCCTTCACTGTGCTCAACACCAGTGGCCACCAAAAAACTGCTACTTCCTTAGAAAACACCAGGGTTCCTCTGGTTCTCTCCCAGCAACTATTGCCGACAGGCCCTCGCACAAAAAAGGGCCATGCCCCACCTTTTACCTCTTCTCGGCCAACACCCTTGCTCACAGCCAAGCCTTTTTCTTCCCCTTTCCAGTGTGTTCCTCTCACTAGAAAACACTCACTGCCAAGCCCTTTCTCTCTGCTCACCGGAGTTCACTCTCTCCCTGCTAAAACCCTCAGTCATTTTTCACTAAGGTAAAATGGTAAAAGAAAAAAGGGGGTTTAAACCCCTTTTATACCCAGGGGTTCTCAAAAATGCCCCTCTCAAAGAAAAAATGGCACTCAAGTCCTGAAGTCCAAACGGTGATCGGCCAGATCGGGTCGAGCTTGATCCGAGCCCGAACCCAAACTAAGACGTATTGCCAAGCACCTCTCACAGTCGTGCACGTTTCTTGATGCTGCATTCTTCTCACTATCGTGTGCATTTTGATGTCGCGCACTTCTCACTGCCGTGCGTGTTTCTTGATGCCGCACACTTCTCACTGTCGTGTGCATTTTGATGCCATGTACTTTTCACCCTCGTGCACTTCTCACGGCCGTGTGCATTTTCATGCCGTGCACTCTCCACTGCTGCGTGCCTTTTGCTACCATGCGCATTTTGATACCATGCACTTTTCACTGCCACGTGCCTCTTACTATTGAGTGCACCCCTTGCTACCGAGCATGTTCGTTGCTATGCGTACTCTGCTGCAGTATGCGCCTCGACAATCTCTGCTGATGCCGCAGCCAAGCAGACCATCTCTATCCTGTCATGCGCAACCTTCTACCGCTGCATCCACGCCTTTCGCACGCCTTTCTTAACCGGCCCGTCCATATGCACACCAGCAGGTTCGGCCCTCATTACCTTTCCATCACAAACAAGGAACCACCCTTGGTTCCTAATTCCCCAGGGAGTCCATTTTCAGCTACCATCCCTCACTGGGCCACTATCACCACCTGAACCCACTGTCCATAAATGGTCTTGGTCATTTCATCCCTAGTGAGTCAAACCACCATCCACAGACCCATTTCCCATGGAGCCTCATCCACTTCACATCTCCCAGTGAGTCCATCCCTCATTGACAACCCACATACATGGTGACTCATACACAGTCCAACTGTATGACCTTAAACTATAGTGCATATCCTTACCGCATGATGCTAAACTGCTTTGCACAATGGTTCAGCTATATGACCTTAAACTATAGTGCACATCGTGGCCGCATGAAGTTAAACTGCTTTGCGCAATGGTCCAGCTGTATGACCCTAAACTATAGTGCACGTCCTAGCCGCATGACGCTAAATTGCTTTGTGCAACGGTTCACTTGAATGACCCTAAACTATAGTGCATGTCCTAGTCACATGACGATAAACTGCTTCGCACAACGGTCTAGTTGTATGACCATAAAAACTGTAGCGAACGTCCTAGCCACATGACGGTAAATTGCTTTACACAATGGTCCAATTACATGACCTTAAACTGTAGCACACGTCCTGGCCACATGACGCTAAACTGCTTTGCCCAGGTCCCGGTGGCGTGACCTTAAACACGCCTCCACACACGTGTGCCCCCTCCATTGCACACATGCCGACCTGTCCACACACTCATCCTCGGTGAGTCTTACCCATGCTCACGAAACGACAAGCCATTCCATCATCCATACTCGCCATCAGTTAGTGGGTCACCCATTATCCACCTACCATTTAAACATCATCCATCATTCATAGATAGTCTCGTACCATCTCCACCAAATGAGTCAATCCACCACCATACTCATTCCATGGCCACCACAGACCATCATCCACCACTATCATGGTCCAGTTGCACTAACTTAAACTGTAGCACACGTCTTGACCGCATGACGTTAAACTGCTTTGCCCAGGTCCCGGAGGAATGACCTTAAACACGCCCCCACAAAAAAATGGGCATGGTGTAAATCTGAAAAGGGGAACGCCATGAGTAAAAATGATAGACGGGCATGGCCATGAAGCCATGAGTAAAAGCATTTCGTAAATAAAAACCAGGCACGGTGGAACCCGAAATGGGCACCATGAGAAAAAATGGGAAAAAAAAAAGTGGCAGACATGGCCACCAAACCATGGGCAAAAAAGTTTAATAAAAATGAAGTTGGTGAAAACTGTCTTTACGGCACCGCTCCCCCAGTCCAAGTGAAAACCCGTAAAGAGCGCTCGGACCAATAAAAGCAAGTTGATGTAGCATTCGTCTTCACAGACAGCTTCATCCAGCGTTTAAAAAAAAAAGAAGAAAAACCCTCCCAAACAAAACATCCACAACATGTAAGAAACTGTCAATCCAGGCCAAGCAAACCTGGTGAGGCTGCAAACAACTTACTCATAAGTCCAACAGGGTGTAGATGTTAAAATCATCCCTCAACATTCACAACAGGCAAGAAACTGTCAACCAGGTCAATACCTGCCCACAGCAACCAGGGTAGAGCCCTTTCAAGGCCGCCTCGACAAAACCCCTTCCTGACTGGACCAAACGTTTGGGCAAGCCAACAAAAAGCCCCCAACTAGACCTGACAGGACGGGACCTCAGAGGTACCCTATTTGTCACAGCAAACCTCGCATAGCAGCAAACAACGCCGCCAAAACATCCAACAGGGTGTAGACTTTAAAATCATCCCCCACAGGGAAGAAACTCTCATACCAATCGTCTTGCAAAACCTGGTGTGGCTGCCAACAACGTCGCCAAAATGTCTAACAAGGTGTAGACTTTAAAATCATTCATAACAAGCAAGAAACTGTCATACCAGGCGTCCTGCAAAACCTAGTGTGGCTGCTAACAATGCCGCCAAAACGTCCAACAGGGTGCAGACTTTAAAATCTATTCAAAATCTCTTCTCCCCCTAAAAAAGCCTCCATGTCTGAGCACCTTGGTTACCCCTCCGGGAAGAAGCTTCGCACAACTACTCCTTCGGTAGACGTGTTGATCCAGTGACCAAGAAGTTTCTTTTTTAAGGCTGAAGGACCAGTTTTGATTCTGAATGTTACTCTTCTCGCTTCTCTCAAAGGATAACATTCAGTGGGGTAAGTTGTTTAAGGGTATTATTTAACACTTGTATCCCCAATGCAAATAAAGAGAAAAGAAATTGCGACCTAGGTCTGCAGGTACCAAAGTGCCTAGTGACTATGAAAGTCGTAAGATAATAAACCCTGATCCAGAACTGAAATTTTCAACAGTCTCAGAACGGCCCAAGAAAGTTCAAGAATTTTGATAAAGGTCTCTTAAGAACACCTGCCAAATATCATCGCAATATGACAAGTTTAAGGCAGTGCAGATGGAGAAACAATTTTGGGAAAATTTGTCTCTTTTGCCCTAAAATGGACCTTATAACTATAAACCTATCACCAGAGTACCAAATGACCATGGGACCACCACCATTGGATCTAGAACGTCCAAAAAGGACCAAGTTCCTGCTTGATCAAGCATTCATGGACCAAGTTATGGCCAAATTACCCAAAATGCATAGGTTACACTATATTACCGTACACCCTCAGCGAACCAGTTTCCATTAATGGAAACTGTGTTCAAGGGTTTTGGGCTCAACTTTGAAAGACCGTAACTCTCTCATCCCAAGCCAGATCAAGCTCAAATTTCACAAGCGTGTTCGTCTCGTCGACCCGAGCATTTTGGGATGTGGCACGACCCATGTCGTGGCCAGAGCTGAGAGAAAAAGATGAAAGGAGATCACGATTCAAGGTAAGCTTACAAGTTTTCCAGCAGGAGCACACTTCGATCGAGCGGCCAAATCATGACGCTCACATGTCGAATCGACTCGAAATCAGACCCATTACGAGAACAAGATTGGAGGCTTCATCAAAGCCCAACCTTGCACATGATGGACGGTCAGATTTTACGTGCAACGAGTATGAAGCTGCTGCAATTTTTGGCCATCGGAAACAAAATTTCGGCCAAAAAATAAGAAACAGAAAATGGTCGTTCGAGCATCAAATCAAGCCACGTTCGTAGCCAAACGCTCAAATGACTTGCTCATCGATATTCAGCAAAGAAATCATCGAAAAAATGGGCGCAGTCTTTAAACAAAGATAGCACGTTTCGCATGATTCTCACTTCATGATCATGGCCCAAAGACTCGATCCGTGGCTCGAAAGTGGTATCGAAACAACCGTCTTCTTGAGCTGATTAAGAAAAGAATCATCTTTTGCCTGAATGGAGACCGGAAAAACCCCGAACCAACCCGGGAAGATTGCAAGAATTCTTGGGCACTGCAGGGACTCAATTGGAATTTTATGGATTGTTGGTGCAATTGCAAAATCATCATTTTGTCCAATTTTCTTACAATTTCTTTAATTCACTTAATTGTTATTTTTTAGCAATTAGGTCAAGTTTTGAGTGTACACCCACCTTTGGGCCCCACTTCTATATAAACAAGCATGCACCTCATGTAAAAGGACCCAAGTTTCATCAATAAAAATTCTACTTTTTGCTTGAGGTTTTGGTCACGTCTTAGAAAGAGAGAGGAGAGAGAAGACTTTTGATGGTACCCCTAGCATAAGGTAATACTCTCTCTTCTTTCTCTCTCTTCTTTCTCCCTCTTCTCTCTCTCATCTTTCTCTCTCTTCCTTCTCTCTCTTTCTTCTTTCCGTTGCATCTCTTTCTTCTTTCATTTTCTTTCTTCTTTCTTTCCTTTTCTCTCTTTCTTCTTTCCTTTTCTTTCTTCTCTCTTTTCTTTTTCTCTCTATCTTCTTTCCTTTCCTTTCTTTTCTCTTTCTTTTTCTCTCTATTTCTTTCTCGTCCCATGTTCTTCTCTTTCCCAATCTATTACACACAGCAGTGCATACTACCGAGCATGACGTTCTCTTCTTTCCTTATTCGTTGCGCACGGCAGTGCAATGCCGAGCGTGGTTCTCTTCTCTTTTCAATCTGTTGTGCGCGGCAGTGCATACTGTCAAGTGTGACGTTCCCTTCTTTCCCTGTTCGTTACACACGGCAGTGCAAATGTCGGACACGGTTTTCTTCTCTCTCAGCCCGTAGCGCACGGCAATGCAAATGTCGCGGGTGACTTTCATCTCTTTCTCTTGTCTGTTGCGTGTAGCAGTGCATACTGCCGAGTGTGACGTTCTCTTTTCTCTCAATCTGTCAGTTTGTTGTGCACGGCAGTGAATACTGCCTAGCGTGATTTTCCCTTCTTTCTCTCTGACTAATGTGCACAGCAGTGAATACTCTCGAGCATGATTTTTCCTTCTTTCTCTCTGACTGTTGCACATGGCAGTGAACACTACCGAGCGTGATTTTTCCTTCTTTCTCTCTGACTATTGGCACTGCAGCAAACACTGCCGAACATGATTTTTCTCCCTTCCCTCTTTCTGCCGTGCACGGCAACACACACTGCTGGGTATGATTTCCTCTCTCTCTCTTCTCCTTTTGCTTGTTTGATCAGAGGGCTGGTTGGGCCTTGAACTGTCGTGGCAATCCTGACGTCGAGCAGTTTAGCCGTTGTGCTAGACTAGTTATCGTGTTCGTCTAGCTGCCGCGTCAGACTAGTCACCGTGCTAGGACCATCTTCGTGCCAATCCTGACATCGAACAGTTTAGCTGTTGTGTCGGACTAGTTACTATGCTCGTCTAGCTACCGTGCCAGACTAGTCACCTTGTCTGGACCATCGTCATGCCAGTCTTATCATCGAGTAGTTTAGCCGTTGTGCCGAACTAGCTACCATGCTTATCTAACTGCTGCGTAAGACCAATCACCATGCTAGATTAGTCACTGCATATGTTTGGTCGTCGAGTAGTTTAGTCATTGTGCGGTCCAGTAACCGTACCTGTCTAGCTGCCGTGTCAGACCAGTCATTGTGCTAGTCTTATCACTATGTCTGCTAGCCATCCGGTCAAATGGCTCCATCCTTTGAAGGTTCAGCGAGAGCCAAGCTGACCTTCATCATTTCTCTCATTCTTCTTCTCCTTCTTCTTTCCACAAAAATATTTGTTCCTTGCCTCTGAAGAGTTGGGTGAAATCCAAACCAACCTTCGTCCCACTTTTCTCTGAAAGACTAGTTGGAAGACATACTAGCCTTCAAACCCTTCTTCCTTTTCTCTGTCATTTCTTCTATTTCACCCCTTTCTTTCTTTCTTTCCTTACTGTAGGATCTCACTAAAGTCCTTTGTCAAGAAGACGTTGTAAGGCTCTATAATTGACATAGACCCTCTTATGTTATTTCTTTCACTTCTCCTCGAGTACACAAGCACGTGTGTGTTCACCCTATGACAAGGTGGGATCCTCAGATCCACTTGTCTGTACTCCACTGTGTGTGTGTGTTTTGTAGGTAAGAAGAAAATAGGTCAAGGGATGCAATTCCAAACTGGTCACAGACCAGGGGCGCATTTTTCATGATCTAAGAGGGTGCCCACGCGAGTTTGCCCTAGTGCGTCACGGACCCATGTGAGGTGAGTCCTGCCTTACAACCCTAATTCCTCTCTCATCGGTTGGTATTCCAGCCCGTGCGTTCTTTGCACGGTTTTTGAGAGAGCGATCTCAGGTCCCGGGTCCATCTCTAACTCGAAACCACACCACCAGGTCAACCTAACCCGGAGGGCGAGATCGAGGCACCTAACCACGCCCATCCATAAACCACCCGTTCTCTTAAAATTCCTACACCTTGCCTCCCCTCACCAAAACTTCTACACCACAACAACTCTCACCCCTTCCGGCCTCACCTACACCTGTCTCAGTTGCGTAGTCCGGCAAGCCTTCATTGCCTGAATCCAAGGCTACAACCGACTCTTTTCTGACAACGGTAGCAAATCCTTCATTCCGGAAAACTCCCCATCGCCATTAGTGCCTTTAAAATCAGTGGAAAACCAAGGGATCATTCTTCTTAAGACCGACAAAGTCAGATACAATGTGATTGTGCACCTAAGAAAACTATCAGCTCTCCTAAGTATCTATGATGCCCTCATGTTGTCCAAAGACTTTCGAATGGCCCTGGTACAAGCTCTCTCTAGTCTTAAAGTATATGAAATAGAAGTCGAATGAGTCGAGGTAGACCCACAATACTCAACCCTTGCATGGCTACCACGTTCTCAGACGATGACTTACAACTAGGAGAGAAAATCCACAACTGACCTCTCTTTGTAACTGGCGAGCTGTATACCCATCAAATCAACCGAATCATGCTAGATGGGGGATTAGTAGTAAACCTTATGCCTCGGAGGATTCTTACCTGGATCGGGTTAAGTCTGGAGAAGCTTGAGCCCACAAGCCAGACGGTTCAAGGATTCAATCAATCCGGAGAAAAGCCGGTTGGTACCATCAACCTCAAGCTCAAAATCGGGGATTTGAATCCTTCCACGTTGTTCCATGTCATTCATACAGACACCTCTTACAACATCCTGCTAGGTCGTCATTAGCTACATGATCATGGTGTGGTCCCATCCATGCTTCACTAATGTTTTAAATATAGCCTGGACGGAAGGCCACATACTATCTATGCTGATAAAAGACAATTCCCTGTCACTGAGTCACACCACACTGATTCAAAATATTATTTTGCAAACCCAATATATCCCCAAGAGCTGACATTATCTGTGAGAATCAGTACAAACTCAAAACTGAGAGAGATTGCACCAACCGCTCATGAGGATGCGGAAGACATTACACGATTGCTCAATTATCTCTTTCAAGAGGAGAAGGGATATGGAAAAATATTCATGTTGAAACCTGTTGATGGGAATTTCCCCATAACCCCAAAAGACATACCGTGCCAAAAAAACGAAGGGGAAGCCTCACCCTCTATCCCCTTTGCACAAGATTTTCGGCCAGTGGAAACTCATAGTGAGCATGGCGGAAAGAAAGCTGCAGATTCGAGCCTGCTGAAACCAACGGTTACTCATATTCTAGATGGCTTGAAGGTGTTGCATATCCCCATCCCCTTTCTTGAAGCTGGAACGATTCGCATGATTGAAGAAAAGCAAAAAGCCGACTAGAAAGCCTTGCACATTCCTGTCCCCTTGAGGGGAAAGGATGACGCCTCCTCCACTCCTCGAGAAGATTGTCTTGTAAGGCAGCTCAAGGTATTACAGATGCCTAAGGCCCTGCACAGGGACAGGAGGGTGTAAGATGGTTTCGCTCTTTCCCTCGTGCCAGTAAGACTACCTCTAGGTCCTACAAATCCCTGAAGTTTTGCCTACCCCAGCCCATGAAAAGGAAGGAGATGACACCAGACTCACAAGTGAAGCTTACCACACGCAAGATTCTCAAAAGACCCTGCATTTTTCAACCTCCAGGTTGGAAGCTCGAATTGTGTGCCAGGAAGCAAGAAGTGGACCATCCTCTCCCATTCACGATTTCACTAGCACCATTGATCAGTAATATGAGTTTCAAGGACAGGTCTCGATTATAGCACTAATGGAACGGACACCAGATTTGTCTGACCAAATGAAAGCTAGAAGAAAAGGAAAAGCTAAGATGGAGGAAGTTACCCCCCTGAAATCTATTCCCGCTCCTTTATTGGGCTTTATCTTAAAAACTCATGAAATAGCTAGCTAGATAAACTCACAAAGTAATCCTCTTCTAGACGTTGAAGTCATACCCCGATGGGATCTATACAGCCCTGAAGCCCATCAAATCATGAGGAAGATGGATTACGAGCTAGCTAACAACCAAGGGTTGAATGATGGAAAGGGGATGTTAGCACCCATCACTGTCATCGAAACTACGGTGTCTCAGCATAATAAAAAAGAAGGCCTTGGTTACTCGGGGCAACCAAGCCTACCCCCGTGCCTCTTCTTCACCGACCAAATTTCCCATGTGACGGTCTCACAAGAGCTGCCACCGTCCCCTTAGGAACTTACCACTGAGGAAGTTTCTCCTCGAGAACCTCAAGTGATAACAGGGGTTAACCAGATTGATCAAGAGTCTGCTGCCATGGAAACCAAAGAAATAGAGAAAGAAACATCACTCAACAGGCAGACGGTCGAAGTACTCGAAACTCAAGAGCGGACCGTCAACCCGCCTCCCCTCGAAGAGGAGAAAGATGAAGCCCAAGAGGTTTTAGAAGACGGTGGCCAAGCCATGGCTGATGACTTAAAAGAAGTAAGTTTGGGTGATGAAACCATTGTTCACAAAATCTCCCGATCTAACCGCTAACTGCCTAGTTAGATCAAAACCGGCTAGTTGCTGGTTCCAGTTTTAAGTGGTTAGGGTGATCAATCAGTATTTTAAAAAAGAAATTTCAAAAAAATGTATATAAAATCTCAAAAATAAGGAATTTGATTTGTAATGTATTTTTAAATATTCATTAGATTATGGTAAAGATTAAAAATTATTTTGGTCATTAATACTCACTTTTATATTTTCCCATTTTAAAAAAAAATTAAAATAGCCCTTGGAAAATATAAAATGGGTTAAAATCCATTTTTTCATTAATTTTCAACTTCATTTGAATGTGTTTTGTTTTAATATTTCTTTACATGCTTTTCATATTTTAGTAGGTCTTTTTTGTATTTTTTTTTATTTTTTCAACACTAGTTTGATCGCTTGGGACTCACCCGGTTAGAGCGGTTGAATCACTCGGTTTACCGATTAGGTCGGTTAAACCGCCTCCATGCCCATGTCCGGTTAACAGTTCTGGTTTGATTTTGCGAACACTGGATGAAACTGACCCAAAGCCTACGTTTATCTCAACTACCATGCCTCTTGAAGAAAAGAATGAGTACACAGAATTCCTTAGGTCCAATCGAGACGTATTTGCCTGGCATTGTAAAGAAATGTCGGGTCTTGATCCCCAGGTAGTAGTCCACAAGTTAGGGATTGATCCGTCCTCCAAACCCGTCAAGCACAAATCGCGGAGGTTCAGAGCAGATTTAGAAATCTAGATAGAAACAGAAGTCAGCAAGCTTAAGGTGGCATGTTTCATCTGAGAAGTCAAATACCGAAAATGGTTGGCTAATATCATGTCAATCAAGAAGAAATCAGTATCCGTATCGACTTCCATGATTTGAATTCAACGTGTCCCAAAGATGATTTCCTACTCCCCTTCACAGAGTTACTTATTGACTTGACCGCCAACTGCCAAGCATTCACATTCATGGATGACTATTATGGCTACAACCAAATAAGAATCGCCCCAGAGGACAAAGAGTCCACTGGTTTCCAAACTCTGAAGGGATTCTTTTGTTACACAATGATGCCCTTTGGCCTAAAAAATGCTGGAGCCACATATCAAAGGGCCATGACCACAGTCTTCGAAGACATGCTTCATGAGGAGATGGAATGCTATGTGGAAGACCTCGTGGTCAAATCCGACAGAAGAAGCAATCACATAAAAAATTTAACAAAAGTCTTTGAGAGACTTCGCCTCTATCAGCTGAAGATGAAGCCTTTGAAGTGCGCCTTTGGTATACGATCTGGAAAATTCTTGGGGTTCATTGTCAGGTATCACGGCCTGGAAATAGATCTTATTAAGATTAAAGTCATTCAAGAAATTCCACCATCGAGAAATTTGCAAGAGTGCAGATCGTTTCAAGTCCAGCTAGCCTATATACGAAGGTTCATCTCTAACCTATCAGGGCGATGCCAGCCCTTCTCCCATCTCTTGAAGAAAGATGCACCCTTCAAATGGGATGGGGCATTTCGAAAGGCCTTTCACAATATCAAAGGTTATCTACTGAAGCCCCCGGTTCTTTCTGCTCCAATTGCAGCGAGACCCCTCATTCTATATGTGACGGTGTTGGATGAGTCACTAGGAGTGCTGCTAGCCCAAAACAATGATGAGGGAAAAGAAACAACTCAGTATTATCTGAGTCGAAGGATGCAAGGGGCTAAGGGAAATTACTCGTCGATAGAAAAGATATGCCTAGCCCTCATCTTTGCAGTACAGAAGCTCCAACATTATCTGCTCGCTTACCCAGTTTCGCTCCTTTCTCGAGCAGACCCCAAAAAATAACTCTTATCGCTCCTCTGCCTGTCGGGCCGACTCACATTCTCATGGAGTTTGACATCATGTATGTGCCACAAAAAGCTGTCAAGAGTCAAGCCCTCACAAACTTTTTGGCTGCCCATTCTCTATCAGCCGATACCCCCTTGATCGATGATCTACCAGACAAAGAGATCTTCCAAGTCAAAGTCCCAGGCAGATGGAAGATGCATTTTGACGAGGCATTCCAGTCCGAGAAAGGAGGTGCAGATGTAGTGTTCTCTACCCCTCGCGATGGCCATCTTCCTTTGTCCTTCTCCCTGCCGGGGTAGAGTCGCATAATGAAGCCAATATCAAGTACTCATCATAAGGTTGGAAATTGCCACTCAGATGGATCTGAAGTGTTTGGATGTTTATGGGGACTCATAATTGGTAATTAGATAGCTCAAAGAGGTATACGACGTAAGGAAAGAAAATCTCAAACCTTACTTCAATACTGACAAGTCATTGATGGCCGAATTCGAAGAGGTTACTCTTAAGCACATACCACGAAGGCTTAATGGACAAGCTGATGCACTCGCCAAATTAGCAGCAGGTATTCAAATGTCGCTAAAGTGGGCCACACCGGTATGGGTAGCAGAATGGATATGCACTGAGATCATTAAAAACCTCGACAATAAAGGCGAGGAACAACCATCCGAAAGATGCCCATTCAAAACAAACAACACTGATGAGGGAGAAGCGCAACCTCCATGCCATACACCAAAATCCCCCTTGATTAGAGAGGAAAAAAAAGATGAAAAAGAATCAGCACCACCAGACTATTCACGCAAGGAAATAGAGTCGACGATCGATTGGCATGCCCCTATCAAAGATTACCTCTAGCATAATTGACTCCCCGAAGATCCCATTGAGAGAAACAGGATCCGAAGGTCAGCCACACGCTATGTGTGTTGTGATGATACCCTATTCCAAACTTCCTATAATGACATGCTGCTCAGATGCATTGATCAAGAAGAAGCCAATCGAGTGCTCAAAGAGGTTCATTCTGGAGTTTGGGGGATGCACCAGTCTGGTACTAAGCTGTACAATAGGATCATTAGGATAGGCTACTATTGGCCTACGATGAATACTAACTCCCTCATGTTCGCAAAAAATTGTCCAGTATGCCAAATTTATTCAAGTTTCATTCCCAAACCTCTTGAACCTCTTCACCCAATGGTGGCATCACAGCATTTTGCTCAATGGGGCTTGGACATCGTAGGTCCTATCGATTCGCCTTCTTCCTCAGGGCACGTATTCATACTTGTTTCCACATATTACTTCTCTAAAAGGGCAAAGGCAGCCCTGTTGTATGTTAATTTTGACGGACTTGTACTACCCATGCGAACAAGTAGAGAGTTGACAGCAGCTTGGTCATGTGGTTACACAAGACACCACCAGACCAAAGATGCGTCGTAATATAAAGCCTCAAACCATACGACCTGGGAATCGTGCTATCGCACCAAGGAAGGACCTTACAACTGTAGCCCTATGCTAGCAGCTTTAAAACTATACCATACCACCTCCATCGCATTCAAAATGTTGAAAAACCCCCGGGGACCAAATTTGGTCTCAATCGAACCACCCGAAAGGGGTCTACGCCCATGCGGCCTCGCAATAGGCGGGTTTCACACTAGCGCGGTGCGGCTTCACCAAACCAATCCCCAAACATGGAGACTGCGACATCATGTTTCATGAGCAGCTTCGAGGACCCATGGGGCCTTCTGTTGAAACTAGGAAAAGCCCATACCCAGATATGTTCTAGATCACGTCAACCTCGTCATTTTGACCTAAGGAATGCACTATGGCATGACCTAGAGTCAATTTTCTTCTGGAAAGAAGATGCCCACAAAACCAGAAAATCTAGGGTTTAATAAAAAGAAGCCTCGAATCCCGTGAAGCACAACTCGACATCCAAGCATCGGATCACCATAAGGACTAGTTCAATGCAACCACCTCGCAAAGAGCTGTAAACTGGTATAACGGATGAAAGTCCCCAAGTCACAGAAGAAGTAAATCCGCTCGATTATTGGAATCCATCTTTCCGGTGACCTCCCAAATTAGGCAAACATGCAAACTAGGACCAAGTCAGCCCAAACTTGGTGCAAAATGACTGCGATTGTCACCTCTCTCATTTGCAAGTAGGCCAAGAGCCAGAACATCGCAAGTCAAACTGCATTGGCTAACAAAGTTCACAAATCTGGCCGAACTTCCACCTCATGAGAAAAAGGGCACCCCAGCACGATTAAAAGGCATCAAAATGCTCAGAATCGCAAGGAAATTTAAGATATGTTGAAAAATCATCTGAACCATTGCCACAAGTTGCAGAAAAAACTTTGAAGATCTGGCCATTGCAGAACGACTTTCATGCAGGGATGGTTTCACCATTAGCAAAAAAGATCTCAGAGATATTTTTGTCATTGCACTTAATTTTGGGATTTATTCTTAATTTCTTAAATTGTAATTAAGTTTTGTTTTTTAACGTTCACCTCTGTTTGGTGAATCCTCTATATAAGCAAGCTTAGCTCACTTGTAAAAGGACCTTATTTTGACACCCTTTGGGCGGAGTATTTACCCATTATAAAACAAAGGCATTACATTTGTTCCTCCATTCATTTGCTTCTGAGTCCTTAATTGCACCGAGAGGAGAGAGAAAACTTTGAGGGAGAGAAAGTACCCTGAGCGCACGAGTCCTTCGTAAACACCTCCGAGTACCCCTCCTTCTTCTCTCCAAAACTGGATCACAGCCCAGCCTCTCTCTCTCTCCCTTATGGGACACACCTTTTGCCCCTCACAGTAACCTGTGTCCACAACAGACGCACGAACAAGAGCGAACCCCCCGACCCCAACCCTCGGGTTCTTTCACACCCTCCATCGGTCAGCCAGCCCCCTCAAGATGATAGTCACAAGAAGGGACAGCTGGATCCCATACCGGCCATAAGCGATAGAGAGAGAGTATAGAGGTTGCGAGCCTGAAGAGAGTCCTTGTCCAAACCACGTTGGCACACAATTGGAGGGCTTCGTGACTATTCTAAGAGGGCTGACTGCCCGAACATGTCCCATGAACCCCAAGCAGCGAGGCTAGCATCTCAAAGCGCCCCTACGGTCAAAAATCTCTCTCATTGTTGGTACCTGTCCACACATAGGAGCCTCCGCGCCTGCGTACTCTACACCAGTGCGCACCCATGTTCATGCGTGAGAGACCCCACGGTTGTCCAAGAGAGGGTTCTCTCTCAACCCCTGAGAATCAGGTCCGACTAACTGGCGACTCCATTGGGCACACGTCACCCTATCGTTGGCTTGGGCAATTTTCATGTGCCAATCTCTCATTCTCCTCTCTTTAAAGTTGTTATGGGATCCCACTATCCCTCCTTTGTCCGGATTGGGGAATTCTACATCCCCATATCCGTGACCTCACCCACGGTGAGCGGACCATTTAGTCCTACCTCCCCTGTGTCCTACTCAAGCAGCCTGGCTGGCCCTACTATCCTAGTCCTACCTAGGAAAACTCAGGGCATGAGCGCTCAAGCTCCCTGCCCCTCCCCTTTCGGCGTCAAGGGAAAATCCCTTGATGTCAACTGCATGGGCGGCACTACAGTCACCCCCTCACACCAGCACCCTATAACTGGCAAACACCTAGCTAGTCACATGCCTCAACGTGGTCCCTGCACCATTATTCCTCTTCGACCGGTGGGTCTCAGCAAGGCCACTGCCTCCGTCGGTAACCGAAAGATGACCCTGCCCATGTCTCACAGCGGCGATGCCAACGCGGGCACCCCCACTGCCAACGCGGGCACCCCCACTTACAAACCACACGTTGGCAACTTTTATGTCAGTTCACGTGGCCACCCAACTACCACGCGCACTTATACATACGTCATTGCTGGCATTCTAACCATCACTATGATGAGTCGAGGTAGGCGATAGCCAACCCCACTCTCCCAAATTGTTTCTGGTCTCTTCCAACTCGGACACAACATGGGTGGTGCTAAGACCGCCCACATCATGCAAGTTAACCTTATAGCTCGGGGTAGCCCAAATGCTGAGGCCCGACAAACACGTGACTTTAGAGACGATCAAAAGTCCCATAAATAAGCGCACATGCATGTTTGAGGCCCTGAGGTCTCACCAATTAAACGGGCGAGTACCATGAGTACTCCACCCCTCTCTCCACAAAGGGTTGGCCCCGTAGCCACCCCGAACACCACCAAGGACGGTGCACACAAGTGCAGGTCCAAATATGCTGCCGGTTGTAAATAAGAGCAAGTGCCTGCTTCTCCATCAACTCCTTTCAAGCCACTCACTATGTGGTACTCAAAGAAATTACCTTCGAGTAACATCCTCGCCACACCTGCCCTAAACGTGCGAACCGGTCCTCGACGTGAGATTCAAGGGAAGAGGACGCCACCTACAAACCTTCTCCTCTTCGGGCACTACACTTTGCCCTAATTGATCAGCTTTGCTCATGCATCAGTCGAGCAGGCCTTCCAAGAAAGAGATTGGAATCGTTTCCGATTCTGGAGAAGGATTCATTGGAATTTGCGACTCAAACAAGCGAAAGGGATGGAAGTGGTGCTCCTACAGTGAAGGGTGGAGGCCACAGCCCCACAGGGTCTGCCATAATAGAATAGGCTCGAGCCGTTGCGAGACACAGAAGAGCCTGAAACCGACAACGACATTAACTACTACACCACCAAGGCACGAAATGGGGCGTCTTCCCATCGACCCCGTGAGCAGTCCAAGGAAACATGGCCACAAGGCCATCTTGAACCCAACCAACCCAAATGGCACCCCCAAGGTTTTCAAACACCAAGACCAATGGTGGAAAAGGGGCAACAACCCCCTAGGTCTAGTCAAAGAAAGGCATTGGGGAAGTTTGACCAGGCTGGCCCCTTGAGTCGTAAAGTATGCCACATGCTAGTCTTCCACCAAGGATGCGCAACAACTCAGGTGGACCGGATGCGACTGCGGTTAAGAAGGAGGCTAAAGTTGGATCAGAAACCCTCTCCATCCAAAACCTGAAATACCTCGGCCCACCGCCAACCCCTTCCTTGGAGCCAACTATCTCCTTCAGCGAACCACCGCTTCCCCTCAAACGATCAGAAACTACGCTGACGCCTCAAGTTAACACCGTGGCTATCCCTCTTCAAACACCCACGCCCGCGTAATCTCCACCCCACCTTCCTCCCTCTGCACCTGTTCTGACCGCGCAATGTATCCGATCTTCCCTATCTGAGCCTGTTGCAGTGGCTACTGGTACCATCTCAGCGATGTCTGCTCCTCCCAAGACAAGGGAGAACCGGGAACCACCCGTCCTGAAGCTGGCAAAGTTAAATACGAGGTGGTTGAACATCTAAGGAAACTCCTTGCCCTCTTGAGCATCTATGATACCCTCATGTTGTCCAATTGCCCAATGGCCTCCGAATGGCCCTGGTGCAAGCACTCTCCAGTCCCGAGGTGTATGAAACTGAAGTAAAGCGAGTTGAGGTGGACCCCGCCATACTCAACAATCGCATGACTGTCACATTCTCAGATGATGACTTACAACTGGGTGAGAAGCCTCATAACTGCCCCCTCTTTGTAATGGGCGAGTTGCACGCCTGTCAAGTCAACCACATCATGCTAGATGGAGGGTCTGCGATGAACCTAATGCCTCGAAGACTCCTTTACCAGATTGGATTAAGTGTGGACTAGCTCGACCCCACCATTCTAATGGTTCAAGGATTCAATCGATCCGGGAAAAGCCAGCGGGCATGATTTGGCTCAAGCTCAAAATCAAGGATTTGAACACCACCACCTTGTTCCATGTCATCCACACGAATACCTCTTATAACATCCTTTTGGGTAACCCCAAGCTCCATGAGCATGGTGTGGTTCCATCCACTCTTCATCAATGCTTCAAGTATAGTCGAGATAGGAGGCAACATGTAGTTTACACTGACAAAAGGCCATTTCCAATCGCTGAATCACACTATATAGAAGCAAATTATTACTTTGCAAACTCAATATGCCCCCTGGGGCCCGTGTTATCTACAAAAGCCCGAATAGACCCAAAATTGAGGGAAACCACTATAACCTCTCATGAGGATGTGGAAGACATGACGAGGTCACTTAATCATCTTTTCTAAGAAGAAAGGAGATGTGGAAAAGTAGTCCCCTTGACTACTGTCAACAAGAACCTCTCTGTGCCTTTGAAAGGCCCGCCAAGATTAAAAGA
Organism: Amborella trichopoda; assembly: GCF_000471905.2. The sequence continues at coordinate 4,786,705 of NW_006500104.1, forward strand.
CGTGGGAGACACACCACTCCACCTCCCCTCAGCACAAGAGGCTCTGCCAGTAGAGACCCAAAGTGAGCCTGGCGGCAAAACCGTCGTAGGTTTAAGCCCACCGGTGTCCACGCCCACTTGCTACTAAGAAAGAATGAAAGTGATGTGTATCCATGTCCCCCTGTCCAAAGCTGAAGCAGAACGGACAATTGAAAAAGAACCAAATATTGGTCCGAAGATCGTACACATCCTGGCCTCTTTAAGAGAAGCGGATGACACTCTTGCCCCTAAGACCAATTATTCCACAAACCGACTCAAAGTTCTGCAGATACCTGGCACACTATGTGTTAAAGAGGGCAGGAGTGACTTGCCTCAACACCCTAGGCTACATGGACCGAATCCAACCAAGAATCTCCAAATTCCTAAGGTCTTATCCTTTTCCACTTTGGAAAAAGTAATAAGCGAAGTCAAACCCACAGCCCAGTCATGCCACATGCTGAAGTTTGAGAAGATTTTGGCCTTATCTACCTCCTTGTCAAGGACTCGACTCACCTGCCCGGAGGAGGGGAACGGCCCTTCCTCCCTAGGCCCCTACCCCGTTGAAGGTTCCTTTCTGCCGCATTGACTACTTACGCAAGATCTGACACGCTTGTCCGAGGGGAGCAAGACCAAAGTTCGCTTACCAAGTGGAGGCAATATGAAAGGAAAAAGCCAAGGCGGAGGGAGCTGCCCCTCCGAAATCTCTTCCCGCTCCATTACCTGAGTTAGTCTCAAAAACTTAGGAGATATCGGCCCAAACAAACCCACAAAATGAACCTTTGCTAGAGGCTACGGTCAAACCCAAGTGGGACCTATACAGCCTGGAGTCCCACCAACTTATGAGAAAAGTAGACTATGAGGGCCTGAATGATAGCAAAGGAATGCTAGCCCCCTTTCCATAATCCAGGCCACATCATCTGAGCACCGTCAAAAGGAAGGCCTTGGTTACCCAGGGCAACCAAGCTGGCCACCATCGCCTTTCCCTTCTGAGCAAGTCCTCCACAAAACGGTGTCGTAAGAATCACCGACATCCACTTGAAAGTCTATTCCCGATGAAATGTCCACCACTTGGTTAACCAGTTCAGTTTCGAATGAAAGTACTCGACTATGTGCCACCCTCGGGCGAATGGCTTGGATGAGGCCTTCAATAAGACTCGGTGCAATGTTTTAAGAAAGTCAGTATCAAAGACGAAGAAGAACTGGCATGAGAAGCTTCCCGAAGCACTATGGGCTTATCATACTACTACATGAAATTCTACTGACTCCAATCCTTATTCTCTGGTTTATGGGGGTGAAGCAATTTTACCCCTTGAAATTCAAATCCCTTCATTGCGTGTCGCTATACATCAAGGATTAACCGAAGATGAGAGAATCAAACTTCGATATCAAGAATTGGACGCACTAGATGAAAAGAGGCAAGAGGCTCAGCAAAACCTCAAACTCAACCATGGGAAAATAAAGAGGGCTTGTGACAAGTCTGTCAAAGTCCGCTCATTCGCCTGTGGCGATCTAGTTATAGCCGTTAAAAGGGCAATTGATATGCATGGACATCGTAGAGGGAAGTTTGAACCCAAGTGGGAAGGTCCTTTTATAGTAAAAAAGGTCTCGCCAAATGGAGGTTACATACGGGCACATCCCGATGGGGAGGAGGCAATGCCCCCTATTAATGGGTGATACCTAAAGAAGTACTATCCGTGATGCATATTTAAGAAAAGAGACTCAATGCAAAGCAAGCAAGACAGTCCGAACAAATTTTAACTCTTTTTATTGCAGTACAAGCGAGTTAAGAGATACAAGCCAAAAAGCCCATTATTAGGGAGGTACAAGTCTCTTGCATCTGAGGAAAAGAGAACACTTGACACCCAAAGTGTTGCTCTTGTATTTGAGGATAAGAGGACGGTTATGTCCCACCCCAAGAA
>NW_006500104.1:4794669-4816524 GCF_000471905.2 Amborella trichopoda
AAAGAAAAAAAGTAAAGGCAAAGGCAAATCTTTTGAAAATAGTGATGGTCCTCAAGGACCATCATATTTAAACAGAACATCACCTATTTAAAAGCATATTTTCTCCTTTTTTTTTTCCTTTTTTTTTTTTCTTTTTTTTTTTGAAATTTTAGGATTGTTACAGGTTACAAACGGAAACCCGCAGGGTTGCCCTTGCATAGGAGGATAAGAGGACAGTTAAAGGCCAAAGAAATGTCCTCCTCATGAAGAAGAAGCAAACCCACCAAAGAAATGCTCTCCTCATGAAGAAGAAGCAAACCGACCAAAGAAATGTCTTCCTCATGAGGAAGAAGCAAAACCACATGGAGAAGTTAGCTCCAATTCATCTAACGAGTGCCTCCAAAGAGGATGGTCACAAGCTAAAAAAAGAAGCCAACCATTTTCGAGTCAGCTTCAATTCATCTAACATGTATATCAAACATACAAGGAAGACTTCTCTTGCAAAGAACTGGCCTATGATGGAGAGCATACCGTATTCACAGTGGATTCCCTTCCATAGAACAACATGGACTTCATTGTTGTGATAGAGGAATTGATTTTCAATGGGTGTCACAAGTCAGGTCTTACCACTGGTCACCACCCTTTGCCGACCCAAGTCAGCGTCATATGTGAAAATCACCGCACTTGACTCATCACTGCATGCAACAGTTCCCACGTGAGACTCATTGCCGTACGCGAGCAATGCCATTCGCATCATGACGTTGACCATGCACTGATAAGCGCCCTCGGAGGCCAGCATCGACTATGTCTTCCAAACGCTAGTGCCGGTTGTGCTGCTAACTCCCAGTGTCGACTGCCTTTCTTGAGGACCAGCACCGGCTGTGTTTCTAGAAGGCTAGCACTAGCTATGTTCCTTAGGCCCTGTGCCGGTTGTGTATCCCAAGTCAGTGCCGGTCGTGTTTTATGGTCCCTCATCGTTGTGATCGCTCTTCATTTTCCACGCGTCTCCTCGATTCTTGAGACCCCTCATTTTCTGATCAAATGCCCTTCACCTCCCTGACGGTTGCACATTTCCCAAGTGCAATTGTCCACCTCCAGCGACGGTTTGTCTCCTTGCACCCTTTAGATTCATATCAGAAACTCCCTACCACGGTCAGAAATCCCCTGCAACTTCCCCCAAGTTGTCATGAAACCTATTGCACCCACTGGAAAACTCCCAAACCTAGCAGAAAGCCCTGCATAAGCCACTGTTGCAACTCCCGCTTTCTTCTTCCTTCGTCAAAACCCTCAAACTCATCTGAAGAAAAACAGAAGTACACTAAATTCTTAAAGACCAATCGGGATGTGTTAGCCTGGCATTATGAGGAAATGCTCGGTCTTGATCCACATGTAGCAGTCCACAGATTGGGGATTAACCCATCATGTAAACCCGTCAAGCAAAAACCAAGGAGATTTAGGGCTGACCTGGAAATTCTGATTAAAACAGAGGTGGACAAACTTAAAGTAGCACGCTTCATTCGAGAAGTCAAATACCAGAAGTGGATGGCTAATATAGTCCCAATCAAAAAGAAAAATGAGCAGATCAAGGTCTGTATTGACTTCTGAGATTTGAATGCAGCTTGTGCCAAGAATGACTTTCCACTCCCCTTCACAGAACTCTTGATAGACTCAACCACCAACTACCAGGCATTCTCTTTCATGGATGGATATTCCGGCTACAACCAGGTGAGGACGGCCCCGGAAGACGAGGAATCCACGGCCTTTCTGACACCGAAAGGAGTCTACTTCTATATGGTGAGGCCCTTCAGCCTCAAAAATGTGGGGGCCACCTACCCAAAGGCCATGACTACTGTCTTTGAGGACATGCTCCATGAAGGAGTCGAATGCTATGTGGATGACCTGGTAGTCAAATCAAACAGCAGAGGAAATCACATAGCAAACCTTGGAAGATTCTTTGAGATACTTCACCTTCACCAGCTCAAAATGGAGCCCTTTAAATGTGCCTTCGACATACGATCAGGGAAATTCCTAGGATTCATCGTCAAGTATAGAGGTTTGGAAATTGAACATGTCAAGATTAAAGCCATCCATGAAATGTCACCATCGAGAAACCTCCGAGAGCTCAAGTCTCTCCAAGGCCAGTTGGCCTACATAAGGAGGTTCATTTCTAACTTGTCGGGACAGTGTCAAACCCTTCTCCCATCATTTGAAAAAGGACGTTCCCTTAGAATGGGATGAGGCATCTCAAATGGATTTTGATAATATCAAAATTTACCTACTCAAACCCCTAGTTCTCTCCACCTCGATTTCAGGGAGACCCCTCATTTTATACGTGGCTGCACTGGATGAGTCACTTGGGGCTCGACTGGCCCAAAATAATGATGAGGGGAAAGAGACGGCCCTTTATTACCCGAGCGGAAGGTTCCAAGGAGCTGAGGAGAACTACTCGCCAATAGAAAAAAGGTGCTTGGATCTTTTCTTCGCGGTACAAAAGCTGTGTCACTATGTGCTCGCACAGCCGGTTCGGCTCATCTCTTGGGCTAACCCCATAAAGTTCCTCTTGTCGCGCTGGCTTGACAGACTGACTCTCAAAATGGCCACTATTTCTCATGGAGTTTGACATCACATATGTACCTCAAAGGGCCGTCAAAGGTCAAGCCCTCAAGGATTTTCTCGCTGCCCATCCGCTATCGGCGGGCACCCTCACAGTCGATGACCTCCTGGATGAAGAGGTCTTCCATGTTGAAAACTTATGCAGATGGAAGATGTACTTCGACAAAGCATTCCAATTAGAGAAGGGCGGCGTGGGAGTGGTGTTCTTTACCCCAAGATGGTCTCGTCCCTTTATCGTTCTCCCTCTCAGGGGTTGGAGCACATAATGAGGCATAATACAAAGCGCTCATCATAGCTCTTGAGATCGCCACCCACCGGGACACGAGGTGCTTGAGCATCTACGGTGACTTCGAATTGATGATTAGACAACTCAAAGGAGTGTACGATGTAAGGAGGAAGAGTCTCAAACCCTACTTCAACATCGCCAAATCACTAATCGTCGAACTCAGGGGAGTAATCCTGAAGCACATACCCCAAAGGCTCAATGCTCAAGCGGATGCGCTCGCCAAGCTAGGGACAACGATCCAAATGACATTAAAAGAGCCCACGCCAATATGGGTCATAGAATGGAGATGCGCCAAATTCACATAAAAGCCCGAGGGGAAAGTACCAAGAAGAGCGATTGATTGAGCAGGGCCCTCCCGTCCTAGCCACAACAGATGTCGATGATACGTGGAGCTCGTGTACCTCTTCAAATCCCCGTGTGACCGAAGAAGAGGAAGGGAAAAAGGAGAAATTTGAGACTCCATAGCACGCGTATGCAGAAGCAGAGCAACTGACCGATTGGCGTGCCCCCAACAAAGAGTATCTACTACACAATTGACTGCCTGAAGATCTCGTCGAACGAAACAGGATCTGAAGATCAACTACGCGATACATGTGTCAAGACAATATTTTGTTCTAAACTTCCTATAATGACATGCTGCTCCGATGTATCGATCAGGAAGAGGCGAAGCGCGTCCTTAAAGAGATCCACTCTAAGGTGAACGAAATGCGCCAATCAAGTCTTAAGCTCTACAATAGGATCATGCGGATAGGCTATTACTGGCCCACTATGAATGACGACTCAATTGCGTCCACGAGAAGTTGCCCAGTCTGCGAAATTCATGTGAACTTCATTCGTCAGCTGTCGAAACCTCTCCGCACAATGGTGGCATCTTGGCCCTTCGCTCAAAGTCGCATGGATATTGTGAGTCCCATCGACCCACCATCTTCCTTGGGGCATGCATTCATAATTGCTATGATGGACTATTTCTCCAAATGGACCGAAGTGGTCTCCCTCAAAAAGTTCCCCAGTGTTACGGTGGCTAACTTTGTGTGCCACCATATCATATGCCGATTCGACGTCCCTGACCGAATCGTCTCTGATAACGGCCCCCAATTCCAAAGCAACCAAATCGATAGGCTGGTCGAGCAATTTGGATTCGTGTGGAATACTCGACCATGTACCACCCAAGGGCTAATGGCCAGGCTGAGGCGTTCAACAAGACTCTATGTGACGCCCTGAGCACATACGTCAAAGGGATTAGCATGAAAATCTTTCAAAAAATCTCTGGCCTTATCGCATCATGACCCCAGGCCCGACAAAATCAACCCCCTACTCATTAGTTTATGGAGGCAAAGTCGTGTTGCCGCTGGAGATTCAACTGCCTTCGCTCAGAGTGGCCCTCCATTATAAGATGACAAACGAAGAACAAGCTGCTCTCCTCTTGATGAAAAAAGGTTGCAAACACAATAGAGTCTCGAGACCCACCAGAGCTGCATGCAAAGAGCCTTCGACATATCCACCAAGATAAGAGCGTTCATAAAAGGAGAAATGGTCTTGGTGGTGAGGAGACCTATTGTCACCCATGGTCGGGCAAAAAGAAAGTTTAAACCACTATGGGAAGGCCCATTTGTAGTAAAGAAAGTCTTCCCCAATGGGGCCTAGGTACTAGTTAATGCTGAAGGGGAGGAAGCCATGCCCTCGATCAAGGGAGGTACTTAAAAAAGTATTATCCCTAAGCAATGGTCCAAGTTATATGACTTAAAATTCTCAAAATCGCAAGGACATTGAATATATGCTGAAAAATCATCTGAACCATCGCCACAAGTTACAAAAAAAGCTTCCAAGATCTGGCCATGGCGACATGACCCCCATGTAGGGACGATTTCATCATTAGCAGAAAAGATCTCCTGGACATTTTGGTCATTGAGCCTAATTTCGGGATTTATTCCTAACTTCTTAAATTGTAATTAATCTTTGATTTTTAGCGTTCACCCCTATTTGGTGAATCCTCTATATAAGCAAGCTTAGCTCACTTGTAAAAGGACCCTTTTTTTACACCCTTACAGCGGAGTATTTACCCATTATAAAATAGAGGCATTACGTTTGTTCGTCTAGTCATTTGCTTTTGAGTCCTTAATTCTGTTGAGGGAGAGAAAATATCCCTTATTGCGAGTCCATAAACACCTTTGAGTTCACGGACCCCTCCTTCCTCTCTCCAAAACTGGGTCGCACCCCAACCTCTCTCTCTCTCCCTTATGTGACACATCGTATGCCTCACATGGAAACCTATGTCAGCAACAAACTATTTGAAGACATTTTTCAGCACCTTGGCTCTTCGATGCAGAATAAAGGCAAAGCTGGTCAATAATGCCCTGATTTACAGTGGAATTTTTTACAGTTTCAAAATTTCCCCAGAATAGGTGGAAATGTTTATATTCAAAAGGCCACCTATCAAGTTTTGTCACAATCGATATGTCTAAGGCAGTGCAGATAAAGAAATAGTTTCAAAAAAATTGGCCTCTAGCACCCTGAAACGGACCCCGGAACTAGAACTCTATTTTTTAGTGTGTCAAATGGCTGTGGGACCACCGCCATTGGATTTGGCATGGTCGAAAACTCTTATGGGTCAAGTTTCAGCTTAGTCAGGTACTTCAGGATAAAGATATATGTTAATGACTAAAAAGGGGTAGACCGCACACTATTCTTGTGCGCCCTCCCTAGACCAAAACACCATTAATGGTGACTGTTTTCACAGTTTCAGATAGTAACTTTTGAAAGCCTTATCTCCCTTGGCCCAAGTCAGATCGCGCTCAAATTTTGTGAGCGTGTTTGTCATGTCAAGATAAGCGTTTTGATATGTGGCATGCCCCGTGGCAACACCCGAGCAGGGAAAAAGCTAGAGAGAATTTGACAACTCATGGTAAAAATTACACGAAATTCAGCATCGACACATCCCGATCAAGCGGCCATATCACGACTTTCGCACATCGGATCGACGTAAAACCAGTTCCATCGCGTGCGTAAGGTCCAGAACTTCCATTGGTCCGATCGTCATGCTTGATGAATGGTCGGATTTCACACGCGAAGCCGATAAAATTGCTATATATTCTGGCTGACGAATTCCTGATTTCTGCTAAAACTCAAAGATTGTAAAATTTTCGTCTAGGCACAACATCGAGGTGCATTTGTTGCAACGTGATCGTGATGCATGATCAATGCAATTCAGTGAAGAAATCATGAAAAAACATCAAGAAATAAGCGCACTATCGATTGGAAGTTTTCAAGATTCATGGGCAAGGGCAAATCCATCATTTTGCTCTTATTTTTAGATTTTCCTTTATTTAAAATAAATTGTAATTATCATCAATTAGGTCAGTTTTTTGACATGCACTCATGTTTGGGCCCAAGTTTATATAAACCATGCTATACTTCATTGTAAAGGACCTTTGATCAAATCAAAAAAAATTGAGAGTTAGCATTGAAATTGAGGGTCACGTCTTAGAGAGAGAGAGGAGAGAGAAGAAAAAGATTGATACCCCTTAATGAAGGTAACTTTCTCTCTCCTCCTCTTTTCTCTCTCCTCCTTTCTCTTTCCTCTTCCTTTCTCTCTCCTCCTCTTCTCTCTTCCTCTTTCTTTCTCTCTCAACTTCTTTCTTTCTCTTTCCTCTTTTCTCTCTCTTCTTTCTTTCTTTCTCTATCTTTTTTTTCTTCTCTCTGTCTCTCGCATCTATATCTCAAACATGCACGAAAGTAACTATCATCGTGCATGTTTCCATCTCTCTGCATGCCTCTCTCTTTCTCTCTCTTCCCATTCTTTCCTCTTCTCTCACTGCTTTTTCCTCTTTTATTCCTCCTTTCTTAAACTCCCTTCCTTTCTCTCTATCTTGTCATCTTCCTCTACGTTATTTTTTTCTCTCTCCTCCCTAATCACACACGGCGATACCCATCGCTGGGCATGACATTCTTATTCCTTCTTTATCCTTTGAAACTATACACGGTGAGTTAGGCCTTAACCCAAGTGGCAAGCTGGGCCTTTGTTCAAGTTTTCCTCTTCCTTCATAATTGTGCACAACGATGCTCATCGTCGCACACAACTTTCCTTTCCTTATTCTTTGACAAGGACACTAAATCGAGCCCTTTTTCGAGTTGCAAGCCGGGTCATGTCTGAGACCCTTATGACATGAACGGCGATGCCTATCGTCGTGCGTGTTTTCCCTCTCTCATTCTTGACTTCCTCTCTTGCCTTGGACGACAAAAACCCCATCAACATCTATGTTTTTTCTTTCTCCTCTCCTCTATCATGGACAGTGAAAACCCCATCATCGTCCATATTCTTTCTCTCTCCTCTCTCCTCTCTCCTCTATCATGAACATCAGAACCCCATCACCATCCATGTTCTTTCTCTCTCCTCTCTCCTCTCTCCTCTATTATTAACGGTAAAATCCCATCACCATCCATGTTTCTTTCTCTTCTCTCTCTCTTCTGTCATGGATGATAGAACCCCATTAATGTCTATGTTCTTTCTCTCTCCTCTCTCATTTATCATGGATGGCAGAAACTCCATCATCGTTCATGTTCTTTCTCTCTCCTATCTCCTCTGTCATGAATAACAGAACTCCATCGTTGTCTATTTTTTTTCTCTCTCCTCACTCCTCTGTCATGGACGGTAGAACCCATCACCATTTATGTTTCTCTCTCTTCCCTCTCTCTTCTATTATGGACGGTGAAACCTCATCGTTGCCCATGTTCTGTCTCTCTTCTCTCTCTCCTATCATGAACAGTGGAACCCCATCGCCATCCATATTCTTTGTCTCTCCTCTTCCTTTATCATGGATGGCAAAACCCTATCACCGTTCATGTTTCTCTCTCTTCCCTCTCTCTTCTGTCATGGACGGTGGATGCCATCGTCATTCATGTTTTTTCTCTCTCCTCTCTCCTCTGTCATGGACAGTGGAACCCCATCGTTATTCATGTTCTTTCTCTCTCTTCTCTCTTCTGTCATAGACAGTGGAACCCCATCACCATCCATGTCATTTCTCTCTCTTCCCTCTCTTTTGTCATGGACAGTGGAACCCCATTGTCATCCATGTTTTTTTTTTTTCTCTCTTCTGTCATGGACGACAAAACCCCATCGTTATCCATGTTCTTTCTCTTTTTTCTCTCCCCTTTGTCATGGACGGTAGAAGCCCATCGCCGTCCATGCTTTGTCTCTCTCCTTTCTCTCTTATTTTTTTATATTCTCTCTCTTCTCTCTCATCTTTGTCTATTCTCTCTCTTCTCTCTATTCTTCTTTTATTCTCTCTCTTTACACTCATCTTTTATCCTCTCTCTTCTCTCTCATATTTTTCTATGCCCTCTCTTTTCACTCATCGTCTTCTTTTCACTCTTTCCCCTCTCATCGTCTTCTCTTCTCTCTCTTTCCTTTCTTCTTCTTCCCTCCTCTCACGTTGTTTTCTTTTATCTTCTTTTTCTCTACTTTCCTCCCTCTTCTTCTTGTTTCTCTCTTTTCTTTCTTGTCTTTTCTCCCTTTTCTCTCCTCTTCTCTTCTTTATTCTCTCTTCGTCTCTCTCTTCTTTACCTCCCCTTCTCTCTTCTACTATCTTGTTTCTTCTCTCTTTCTTTCTCTCTCTGCTCTTCCTCTCTCTTCTTTCTTTTTCTTCTTTCTCTCCCATTTTATCCCAGGGATAGTTAAGTTTAGCACTATCACGGTAGTTTCGTCATCAAGCAGTATTACCGTCGTGCCAGTCTAAGTTATCATGCGAACTCACCGTTGTGCCAGGCTAGTTGGTATTGGTGTTCTGTCCTTGAGTACTATTATCGTTGTACTGGTCCGCGTTATCGTGCCGTCTTGCTACCACGTCATGTCAATCATCATGTCAATCTAGCCACTGTGCTAGACTAACTACCCAGTCAAATTTCTCTTTCTTTTCTTCTCTTTTCTCTATCTCATTTCTTCCTTATTCTTCCTTCTTCCAACTCTCATCTCGTCTCTTTTTCCTTTGAATGTGCACACTTGTGTGCATTCGCCCCAAAGACAAGGTGGAGTCCCTTGACCCACTTGTCTTGTAAAATTAACCGTGTGTATGTGATTACAGAAACAGGAGAGTACATGCCAAGGGAGGCACTTTCGAACTAATTGTAGAACCGAGGGGTTTTATGTCGTGATCTAAGAGGGTGCCCACATGAGCCAGCCCGAGTGAGTCACGGACCAAGGTAAGGTGTGTCTCGCCTCGCATCAAATTCCTTTGTCATCGATTGGCGTACCTGCCCTTGCTCCTTAGCGAGTTTCTCGAGAGAGAAGTTTCAAGTCTCGAGTTCTCCTTAGAACCCGAGATACGTGCCACCAAATCATCTAGATCCGGAGGGCAAGATCGAGGCATCTAACCAGCCTGGCGACTCCACTGGGGACTTACTACCTCTTCGTTGGATTGTTCTTGTTGGCTAGTTTCTTTTTTACTTTTCTACATCATTTCTACATGGATTTTGGGTTCTTTAGCCCATTCATCCGGATCGGGATTTTCTCATCACCGCATTCACAAGCGTCCCCTGGGAACAAGTTCCCTGAACCTTGTTCTCAGCATGCACCCTGTTACCGGCAACTCACTTGTCGATCGTATTGTTGAGGTATGCCAAAAGGCTACTCTGTCCTCTGCTGCAAAAGGCAAGCAAGTTGTCATTACTCATGTGGGTCACCGCAAGGCCACCCCTTGCATTCCTACACCACCTCGGGTCTCAATGATTAGAGACTCAACACATCAAGGAGGAGACCTTGGGACCTCCACCTCATACACACACCATAAGGCTCGTGAGTCATCCACCCGAGCTACACCTTGGTGCAAGCCTTGTGTTACCTCGAGTATGCATCCAGGATCAGGCCTCCTAGGGCCAAGACCTATGTGCATGCATATGTATCCCACCACTAGGGGCAACACTGTTGTTATGCCAATCCGAGTACAAGGAAGACGACCCCCTCGTCCTCCCTCTCAACACACACTAGTGCACCTTGTAAGGGTAGGCCCTCACATGTTCCCTTATAGACACTTGCTCGTAGTTCTTGACCTTCGAAGGTCAGATCACCTGTTCGAGCCTGGGCTGACCCTCAAGTCACCCGGAATGCTATTTCTAAGAGTGCACAAGTGCCACCTTTACAAACCCCTGCTCGCTCCCGACTCAAACATTGTCGAGAGCTAATCCCCTCTTCCTCCGCCCTTCCTCCTCCCGACGGAAATCTCAAGACTTGGTACTTGAAGGTTTTCCCTAAGAGTACCATCCTCAGTCAATCTCGTCAGGTCAGCCATGCCTCTAGAGCCCACAAAGGAGCTCGGGGTAAAGGCCTCATGACTGATGAAGTTCTACAACTTCCAAGGTGGCCCCTGTCCAAGGTCCACATTCGCTGCCCCGTCTTATAAACGCAGCCCTCTCATGCTCTAAGAAGGCAAGTCAACCCCGATCCTAGTCTCAGTTTTGGAGAGAGGTTTACTACAACCTCAAAGCTAAGCGCAATAGGGGCATGTACACTTGACTAAGGATTCAATCAAGACAGTCGAGGCAGCCAACTCCGACGACTCCCTTCACAGAAACCCCTTGTACCCTCTTCGAACCATAGAGCTCGAAGAGGAGGTGCAAGTATCCTGTGCAGTAGTTAATGTCATAGAAGATGACCCGACTACCCAGCAGCCACGGTCCCATGACCATCGAGAACTGGTCCTCACGTGGTCGACTTACAAGACTCGAGTTCAGTTGAGACAATCTGACCCCTTGCTGACCGATTTGCCTCACGTGACCCGCCAAGCCCGAAAGCCTTCGATTGGGCTCAAGGCTGACTTATACGAGGAAATGGTTAGTGTCATGATGGTGACTGAACCTACTGATAGCCAAGAAGAGCGCATGAATAGGTTCGGATGGAAAAGATTGACTGCATGGAAAACATGCGATACGCGACTAATCATGAGGCCAACTCCGATCATTTCGATGATGTAGCTCCAAGGAAGTCTCCTCCTCTTGCCTCACAGGACAATTCCATCCCTCACTCCCTCTCACAGGCGGACATTGATGCTATGGTAACTCACAATCTGAAGAGCAGACAGATTCAAAAAATGCAGAGTACGACACATTATCAAAAGTTGTATCCCTCATACATCGATCAGGTTCCATATCCCTCGACATCGAGCAGTATTGCCGATTTGTCAGTCTAAGTTATCGTGCTTGTCTTGCTGCCACGTTGAACTCACCGTTTTACCAGGCTGGTTGGTTTTGGTGTTCTGTCGTCGAGTAGTATTGCCACTGTGCCGATCCGCATTATCGTGCCCATCTTGCTACCACATCAGGTCAATCATCATGTCAATCTAGCCATTGTGCTAAGGTAGCGGCCTGATCAAATGTCTCTTTCTTTTCTTCTCTTTCCTCTATCTCATTTCTTCCTTATTCTTCCTTCTTCCAACTCTCATCTCATCTCTTTCTCTTTTGAATGTGCATACCTGTGTGCATTCACCCCAAATACATGGTAGAGTTCCTTGACCCACTTGTCTTGTAAAATTAACCATGTGTATGTGATTGCATAAATAGGACAGTATATGCTAAGGGAGGCGATTCTGATCTAGTTGTAGAATTGGGGGCCTTTCTGTCGTGATTTAAGAGGGCGCCCACGTGAGCCAGCCTGAGTGAGTCACTGACCCAGGTGAAGTGTGTCCTACCTCACATCAAATTCCTCTCTCATCAGTTGGGGTACCTGCCTTTGCGCCTTAGCAAGGTTCCCGAGAGAGCGGTCTCAAGTCCCGAGTTCTCCTTGAAACTCGAGACACGTGCCACTAGATCATCTAGATCTGGAGGGCGAGATTGAGGCATCTAACCACAGACACACGGACACGAGCGAACCCCCGAGCCCCAACCCTCGGGCTCTCTCACACCCGTCCATAAGCCAGTCAGCCCCCTCGAGAGGATAGTTACAAGGAGGGACAACTAGATCCCATACTGACCCTAAGCGACAGAGTGAGAGAGTAGAGAGGTTGCGAGCCTGAAGAGAGTCCTTGTCCAAACAGCGCTAGCACACAACTGGAGTACTTCTTGACTGTTCTAAGAGGGTTGACCACCCAGACGTGTCCCCCAAACCCCAAGCGGCGAGGCTAGCGTCCCAAAGTGCCCTCGCCATCGAAGATCTCTCTCATTATTGGTACCTATCCGCACACAGGAGCCCGTGCACCCCCGCACCCCACACTGGTGCACGCCTCCACGTCTACACGCGATCGACCCCGCAGTTGTCCGAGAGAGGGTTCTCTCCCGACCGTCAAGAACCAGGTCCAACCAAGTCCCTCTCAAGAAAGTCCTCGGGCTTGCAGTGGCTAATTTCATGTATCACCATCTCATATTCAAATTCGGCATGCCTGACCGAATCATTTTTTATAACGGCCTCCAATTTCAAAGCAATCAAATTGACAAGCTGGCTAATCAATTTGAGTTTACAGGGAAATACTCGACCATGTACCATCTGAGAGCCAATGGATTAACCGAAGATTTTATCAGGACTCTTTACAATGCTTTGATAAAGTCTGTATTTGGTGCTAAAAGAGATTTGCCTGAAAAACTCTCTGAAATTCTTTGGGCATACTGCACTACAACCCGAGGCCCAACTCAATCGGCCCCCCTACTCTGGTATACGGGGGTGAAGTTGTGTTGCCTCTAGATATTCAATTGCCTTCCCTTATGATATCCCTCCATTACGGAATGACGGATGAAGAACAAGCTAACCTTTTCCATCAAGAACTAAACACACTGGATGAAAACAGGTTGCAAGCACAACAGAGCTTCGAGATTTACAAAAATTGTATGCAACGAGCGTTTGACAAATCGACCAAAATAAGATCATTCTTGAAAGGGAAATTAGTCGTAGCAATAAGGAGACCTATCGTTGCTCAATGTCGAACTAAGGGAAAATTCGAACCAAAATAGGAAGGCAGAATTGTGGTGAAAAAGGCCTTTCCCAATGGGGCCTAGGTGCTTGTCAATTCTGAAGGAGAAGTGGCTATGCCACTAGTCAACGGGAGAATATTTGAAAAAGTATTATCCCTAAACAACGGTCCAAGCTACATGACCGCTAAACTGTTAGCACATGTCTTGGCTATATGACAATAAAACTATGCCACCCATGGTCCCGGTGGAATGACCTTAAATCTGCCTCCCTAAAAATAAAATAAAAAACAGTTCCCTAAGCAAAATCTTATTCCATGACAAAAAAAAAAAAAAAGGGAGAGGCTACAAATTACAAGTGCCTATTGCCCCAAAAAGATGCAAAAAGAAAGTAGTAGCATTCTTCTCAAAGTTGAAGCCAAGCTTTGGAGAAGGCTTTACAGCAGCCACCACTGAGGCCTAATGATTAATAAGTGTTCTTACTTCGGCTATACGATCTCCGAGGTCTTTCAAAGCACGCAAGGTGAGAATTCCCCTGAAATACTTCGCCCTTCACACTAGAATAATTGGCTTCCAAAGCCCTTATTTGTGCAGATCTCTCCCCATCAGGAAGTCGCGTGACAACTTCTTACTCTTGCACTGATCTTTCCCCATCAGGAGAAGTAGAACTTGCACTCACCATTGATGTCAAAACAGCACTCAAGGAGCAACTGAATGTAAAAACACTACGTGGACCCCTCGCTCAACACTTACTGCCCTACGCGCACGTCTATGTTCACCTAAATAGCACACCACTTTCGACAACGACGCCATTCATCTCAGGTACGCAATACTCCCTCTCGACTCACACAAATTCTTGGATCTCCCCCAGGTGTTCAACACACACTCATGCACCATTACACCGAATAGCCAAGCGAGCTTTCTTCCTTAAGTTATCCGCACACACGAGACCCTATATGGTCAAGTGCAAAAAAAAAAAAAAAAGGGTCCTCTTGAAATCCAAAAAATGGCACATACCCTAAGGGCTCGAATGAAAACTTGAAAACGCATTCAAACCATTCACGCCAGATGGTCCACACACCCCCTCGAGGCAGAACAACTCACGTAGTTCATTTCTTGTCCCCTTGTCTCCGCCATCAAAGAGGGATAAAAAGAAACCAAAAAGAACAGAAGGGAAAGAAGAGCAAAGCAAACCACATAAAAGGCAAAAAGAAGTGCAAGCCACAAGAGGAGGAGGATGCAAGCCAAAATGGAAGATTTTTATTTCATGAGCAAAGAAGTGATTACAAAGCTGTGATTACAACAAAATTTATAGCTCCCAAAAAAAATGGATGAGTATAAACTCGTTCTGAAATGAGTCTCTCGCTTAGAGACATGGTCTCCAAACCCGTTGCCACCTTCTGAAATCAGTCGTATCTTCCAAGACGACCGATCATTTTGTTCTAAAAATGGAGTAGTACCAAAAGAATCAAAACACCCCCTTGTTCCTTTCCACCCTCGAGTGAAGGCAAAGAACCAGGAGGTAGTTAGGGGAGCAGCAACAAGCGAAAGGCCAAGTAAGAAATCTCCCGCTTGACATGTTGGCAGTTCACCCAAACATCGAATGTTGAAGTGGACCAAATCATCCATGCAACCCAACATCATGAAGAAGATGATAGGCAAACGAAGACCATCACAATCCCCCAGAACCTTACGCACATCCTCGAACCTTGCTCTCGGGATCTCGAGAAAATAGTAGAGATCTGAAGGTACAAACCCACCATCCAGTGTAGGTCCATCAACCCTTTCACAAGGTCGAACATTTTCACCCACAAGCGTAGCACTCGGATGCAGTCCAAGACCTAAGACCCAAAAGCCAGCCTCAACAAAAGACATAGCCTCCCAAACGAAGGCTTCAAGAAAGGAGAAATCCCCCCTCTACAAAGAAAGAAACTAGAAAATAAGAATTTTTTCGAAAAACATAAGGAGTTGCCCTCATGCTCTCTCGACTTAAGCCCCTTTTTATAAATGCCACAAGAACGTCATAAAAGAACTTTGCTTCCCAAGTAACGCTTCATCCAACCACAAAGACATGTGTCACTACAATAACGCCTTGATCAACTTCCAATCAAAGTTCTTTGCCGCCTCGCCTCCCAGACATCATTATCAAACAATCAATGATCAAATTCCAACGCCTCGCCTCCCAAGCGTCACTTTCAACAAATTATGAGAAAATCTTTTGCCTTCCTGGTGACGTTTCCTAAAAAACAAATGGGCTCGTCATCAAAATGGCCCGCCTTCCCAAGCAATGTCCTACTTCTGCGTGGATGCATTTCGCCTCACAAAGTTTCACTTCGATAATCAACGCTCATACGCTCCCCGAGCACAAAGGCACTTCTATCCCCTGACATCTCATCCGCAGTGTTCACTGCTCCAGTGAACATCATCCAAGCAGGATCCCTATAAAGAGAAGAACTCTTAAAAATAAAACTAAAAAAACAAATTGGGGATGGTGAAAACCCACATGGGCACCATGAGTAAAAATGACAGCTGGGCATGGCCATGAAGCCATGAGTAAAAGTGTCCTAAAAACAAAAAACCAGGCATGGCAAAAACCCACAAGGGCGCCATGAGTAAGAATGAAAAAACAAGACGAACGTGACCACGAAGTCACAAGTAAAAATGCCTCAAAAAGGAGTCAGCAAAAACCATGCTTGTGGCACCACTCTTATTCAATTCAAGTGAATACATGAAAGGGTGGATTAAAATAAGCAGATTGATGCAGTTGTTGATCAAAGAAGAAGAAAACCTGAGTCAACTTCAAAGCAAGAAGGATCACAAAAGGCGTTGAGTACTGTTTTAGGGTATTTTTCAACACTTGTATCCCCGATGCGAA
Organism: Amborella trichopoda; assembly: GCF_000471905.2. The sequence continues at coordinate 4,810,308 of NW_006500104.1, forward strand.
CAATGAGGAAGCAACTCAAGACTTAGAGCCGCAGGGGCCAAAATGCCTGCGGACCACGGAAGAACTATTGAAATAAACCCTAATTCAGAGTGAATTTTTTAAAAGCAATAGAAGGATCCAAAAATCACGTGAAGGTAGTACTTGACTCCCTAAGGACACTAGTCAAGTTTCGTCACGATCCGATGACGTTAAAGCGGATCAGAGACAAAACCAGTTTTCAAGTTTGGCTTTTAACATGCTGAAAATGCACCTTAGTACTACATCCCTATCACCAGAGCTTCAGATGAACACCAAACCGCTTCCATTCCATTCCAAAGGTCCGAAAACCCCCAGATATCAAATTTTAGCTCAGTTAGACACTTCTAGATCATTATATAGCCAACTTACCCAAAAAGGTGGGTTACACACTATTCTAGTATACCCTCGATGAACCAATTTCCATTTATGAAAACTGTGTAATATGATTTTGGGATCACATTTGAAAGGTCATAACTTCTTCGTCTTAAGACTGATGAAACCCAAATTTCAAGAGGATCTTCGTCTCGTTGTTGCGCACATTTTGATATGTGGCACGACCAATGACACAACCCGAGACAGAATAAATCTTAGAGAGAAACCGCTTAAGAAAACTCATATTTTACAGATTTTTGCAAAAAGGATATCCCTTCGATCAAACTGTCATATCATGAAGCCCGACCTCGGATCGACTTGAAAGTGGATCCGTTGTGACCATGATGTTGTGGGCTTCAATCCAAAGTAAACATCATATGTGATAAGTGACATAAAATGACATATTTCTAGGTTGCAAGAAAGGGTATTTTTGGTGATCGGAATTCATATTCCTTCAAACTTCCCCAATTTAGAAAGTGGCGGTCTAGTCATCAAATCGAGCCATTCTTATCACCAAAAGACGGTGATGACTTCCCCGTCGTTCCACAATGGAATGATCCAACTAAAACACCAAGAAATGGATGAAATCTGAGATCTAAGATCGTAAAATCCCCATCTTTTGACGGATTTTGCCAAGAGCTCGACACTTCGATTCGAGGATCAAAAGATATGTCAAAACGATCGCCTTGTCGAGACCATTACTTTCGCGACCTTCTTTTCAATGAAAGGTTGCCGGGAAAACTTGAAACGGGCCCAAAATGACCACCATAGCCTATGGCCCCTTTTTGGAGACCATCTTTCCATTTTCAAGATTGTGGATAGGGGCAAAATAGGTATTTTGCCTTAAAAACGGGATTGAAATTTAATTCATAGAAAATGTATTTTTTAGCAACTTTAGTTAGTTTTGAGCATCCACCCTTGTTTCCAAGGAAGTACTATATAAGCATTTGTCACCCTAAGTTCAAAAAGAGGATAATTAATGAAATTTAGCCCCTAATCTCAAGTATTCAATTGATTTTCCCATGGTTTGGCAATATTTTCCTCTACCCCTTTTATTCCAAGAGAGGAGAAAGAAAACTTTCTCCATAAGCGACTATCCCTAGAACTTCTTACTCCTCACTTGGAACCTCCCACTTCTCACTTGGAACTTCCTACTTCCAACCTAGCCACCGGTTTGGTTCAAGGAACCCACAAGGTAACCCCTCACTCCTTCTCTCTCTTCTTCTTTCTTTCTCTCTCTTCCTCTTTCTTTCTATCTCCTCGCTCTCTTTCTCCCTCTTTCTCTTCTCTCTTTCTCCCCTCTTCTTCCCTTCCTTCTCTCTCCTGTCCTTTTTCTCTCTCTCCTTCTCGCTCACGGCTAATCGGGCTGGAGGCTAACCACCTTCTATCTCCTTTCTCCTTTTTCCTTTCTCCTTTCTCCTTTCTCCTTTCTCTTCTCTCTCCTCTCTCTCTCCCTCTTTCTCTTTCTCGACTGAACCGGCAACCTAGCCGTCGATCTCTCTCTTCTCTTCTTCTCTTCTTCTCTTCTTCTCTTTTTTCTCTTCCTTTCTCTCTCTTTCTTCTTCTCTCTCTCTTTTCTTTCTCTCTCTTTTCTCTTCTCTTCTTCCTTCTCTCGCTTTCCTTCTTCTTCTCACTCTTTCTCCCTCTTTCTCTCTTCTCTCTCCTCTTTTTGTCTTCTTCTTTCTCTTACTTTTTCTCTCCCAACTAGGACGGCGGCCTAGCCGTCGGTCCCCCCCTCTCTTATCTCCTTCTCTTTTTTCTCTTCATTTCTCTCTCTCTCTCTTTCTTCTTCACTCCCACTTTCTTTCTTTATCTTCCCTTATCTCTTCTCTTCTTCTTTCTCTCACTTTCTCTTTGCCAACCGAAACAGTGGCCTAGTCGTCGGCCCCCCTCTCTTTTCTTCGTCTGTTTTCTCTCTTCCTTTTCTCTCTCTCTCTCTCTCTCTCTTCTTCACTCTCACTTTCTTTATTTCTCTCCCCTTCTCTCTTTTCTTCTCTTATTCTTTCTCGCACTTTTTCTCTCCCAATCGGGACAGCAACCTAGCCGCCGGTCCCTCTCTCTTCTCTCCTTCTCTTTTCTCTCTCCCTTTCTCTCTCTTTTTCTTTTTCACTCCCTCTTTCTTTTTTTCTCTCCCTTCTCCCTTCTCTTCTCTCCTTCTTTCTCTCTCTCACAACCAGGACAATGGCCTAGCCACTGGTCCCCCTACTTCTCTCTCTCTCTCTTTCTCCCTCTATCTCTCTCTTCTCTTATCTTCTTCTTTCTCTCACTTTCTCTCTCCCAACCAAGACAACAGCGTATCCATCTGTCCCCCTCTCTTCTCTCCTTCTCTTTACTCTCTCCTATCTCTCTCTCTTCCTTCTTCTCTTCTTCTCTTCTTCTCTTTCTTTCTCTCCCTTGTCTCTCTTTCTATCTCTTCTTTCTCCTCTTCTCTTTTCTTTCTCTCCACTTCTCTCTTTCATTCTCTCCTTCTTTCTCTCACTTTCTCTATCCCAACCAGGATGATGACCTAGCCGCCGGTCTCCCCCCTTTCTCTTCTCTCTTTCTCTTTTCTCTCTCCACTTCTCTCTCTCTCTTTCCTCTTCACTCCCTCTCGCTTTCTTTCTCTCCCCTCCTCTGTTCTTTTCTCTCCTTCTTTCTCTCACTCTTTTTCTTCCAACCGAGACGGTGGCCTAGCCACCGGTCCTCCCTCCCTCTTCTCTCCTTCTCTTTTCTCTCTCTCTTTCTCTCTCTCTTCCTTCCTCTCATCTTCTCTTTTCTTTCTCTCCCCTTCTCTCTTCCATCTTTCTCTCACTCTCTCTCTCCCAACAAGGGCAATCGCCTAGCTGCCGGTCCTCCTTTCTCTCTTTCGTTCTCTTTCCTTGCTTACTCTCTCTCTCAATTGAACCGCTTGGCTACTAGTCCCTCTCTTCTCTTCTTCTCCTTCTCTCTTCCTCCCTTTCCTCTCTTCCCTCTCTTCTCTTCTTCTCCTTCCCTCTTCTTCCCCTCCCTCTTTCTCTTCTCTTCTCTTCTCTCTTTCTTTGAACCGACGATCTAACTGTCGGTCACCTTATCTTCTCTGTTCTTTTACTTTCTTTCCCTTCTCTTCTCTCTTCTTCTATCTTCTTCCCCTTCCTTCTCTTTCTCCCTCTCTCTCTTACGGCCAATTGGGCCAGCGGCCAAGCCTCCAGCCCGCCTCCTCCTGCTTTCTCTCTCGCTTTTTCTCTCTCTCCTTCTCTCTTTTATCCATCTCTCTCTTCTATCACTTTCACACTCTCTTCCTCTCACTCCACTCGAACAGGCGGCTAAGCCGCGGGTTCTCCCCCTCTAAGATCTAAAAATTCAGAAGAAATGTTAATTCCAAATTGAGTGTCTACACCATGGATGGAGAATGTCATGTAATCTGAGGTGACATTTTCTATGGCATATTAATCTTAGAACACTCAGAGATGGTAACCTCAATGACCCTTAAAGCCGTATCCTGGAACCCGACGATATAATCTGTGAAGAGTTCCCCGTGTTCTACTTTGTCTCTGATAGTTCTCTTTAGGTTATGGGTCTCACAGTGCTGTGAGATGAATTTTTTGAACACCTTGTTAAGGGTGAGAGTTGAAAAATTCTTTATTAGCTTACGGTAGCACATGAGGGGCTTGCGGATAGGCTATATGCAAAGATGGCCTTAAGCTGGTTTGGTTCATCCTTTAGAAGATGCACATTAACAGATAGGAAGTCCTGTGTGTTTTCAGTTGAAAACTTGTTACAAAAGTCAGATAGGGTGAACCAGAGTTGGAGATCCTTCATTTCTCCATAGGTTCCTTAGTCATATTCCTTCTCAAAAACTTCATCATGTACCCCCATTCTCACTAGAGTACCAGTCAAGGTTTTCATATGACCCTCCATGTTAGCCAATTTGGTCGTAGGGATCACGGTGAGACCGTTAGTAGGTTGATTAACCATAGTCAATATGTGGATGTGCACTTGAGGCACAACCTGATGTGAGTAGGTAGACTGATGAACTCAGGTCGAGGGATGGACTGGAGGTAACTCTATGGGTAGGTACGCCTCATTAGGTGTGTGAGCGGGTTGGACCGAGGGGGTAGGTTACAGGTTTTACTTTTCTGTTGGCTGCTTCGCCACCTTAGTTTGGGCTTGGGTCAAACCCTTAGTAGTGAGCTAAACACCGTACTCTTTGCTAGCTAAGGTTTATACTAGGGCTTGAACTACAATGCCCTCTTGAGGTTGGGTTATATCTTGATCGACTTCACCTATTATATTATGTTGGAGGTTTCCTCCAGTGCTATTATAGGGAATAGAGACATGGCTATGGGCCTTAGACCCAGACCCAGACCTAGATTTTTGTGGTACTTGGTTGACTTTTCCTTGGACCTCTGGATTAAGGGGGTTCAAGTGGTGTGCGTGGTTGTTTGACAAGGCATGGACCTTGTTTTCCATGTGGGTGTTGCGCATAGATTGGGTGTCAATCCTATTTGTTGAAGTATGACCCCAAACTTAATATTGTGACTATTAACACTGGTCCTGGCAACACATAGCTCTTAACAAGAGACCCTATGGTGGTTGATCGCTCAGTTACTTGACTCTCAAGTTTACTCACAATGGATCTGCATGCAACAAACCCTAGTCGAATATGCTCGAGTAGGTCCATGGGACCCTTGAATATACCCCTTTTGGGTAGTTAGGGATGACTGACCTATGGCAAGGTTTAGATGAGGCGGTAGACTTCAAGTTAGACTTACCTCAAGAAGAGACCCAGTTATGAGGCATTCTAACTTGGTTATTGCTAATCGATTAATTCTATTCAAACCATTCAAAAAACAATTTGAAAAAATTGCCCTATGTCTCTATGGTAGCCTGGGTTAGAAGGGTGCCTAACTAAAAAAATTTTAAAATTGGCTCGGTCTCAATAGGTACCCATGTAAGTTCGTGCTTATTGTTAAGAGAGAGCACTGGTCTTATTAATGTGGGCTTCTCTTAGGGGCGAGGATTCCTTAGGGGTGCCCACCTTAATGCTGACGTAAATCCCAACTGCCCCTACCTATCCTAAAGCTAGATGACCCTCATGAATTTAAGGCCGGTTTTGGGGTTTTTGAAAAATTTGAGATGCCAGGTTTTCAAAAGTTTGAGACGTTCTTTTCTATGCATTCTCATAATTGCAGGAAACGTTAGGATTTTAGCGCTCCTAAATTAAAAAATATCCTTATGGTTCGGTTAGGGTTTGATGGTCGACCTGATTCTATTATTAATTAGTTGATCTTGAGAGGTTAAAAAATGAGAGTTTCTATAAACAAAATAAGTTCAAATTTTTAAAAGTGGTCAATTTCAACGAATCTCGGACTGCCACATGGCTACGTTACACCTTTTGGTGCTGGATTTCTCATTCGTGTGCTCCAATTTGTTGTACAAACAACTAATCATATCTAGTTTCTGCATATTTTCTTAGTATTTTTATTATGATGATATTTAGTTGCTCTTTTTAATTAAAATCACGTGGTTTGACAGTTTCCATAATATTTTGTATCCAGTTCACTATAAAACTTGTCTTTTCCAAGTGGTTGGGTTTCCTAAAGGCGTGTTTGATACTAGAAGCAAGTTCATGAACTGTAAGTTGAAAGTTCTTGATGAATTGTATAATAGAAGTTACTTAAAAAGTTTATGGTTTCTATGTTGGATAAAAATTACTTAAGAAGTTCATGATTCTGTGTTTGATAACCTATCTGGGAAGTTAAGAAGTTCATCGTTTCAGTGTTTGATAACTCCAGACATATATGGTAAATATTTTATTTTATATTTACATTGATAATAATTTAAATATAAATATATAATATTTATAACA
>NW_006500104.1:4817304-4836436 GCF_000471905.2 Amborella trichopoda
TTTTTGTATTATATAATATTATAAATATCTATTATATAGATAAAATATAATATATTATATATTATACATAAAAGTACATTATATATTATACAATAAAATATAAACATATATCATATATAGCGTAATGTAAAATATAATATAGTGTATTTTATATTTATTTTATTGATATATATTTGCATTATATAAGATATATTATAATATAGAGAATTATTTTATTAATATTTATTTTTATTATATAATATATATATATGTAAAACATAATAAAATAATATAATATTAAAAGTACATATTATGTTATATATATATATATTATATTATATTATGTTTATTATATAATATAATATATTATACATTGTATATACTTTTATTATAGAATATTATAAATATCTATTATATAAATAAAATATAATATAATATATAATAAAATTTATTATAGATTATACAATAAATTATATTGTAAATTATACGATAATATATTGGGGGGGGGGGGGAGGGTTTCATAAAAAAAAATTCCCAGTTTAAGTTCCAACCCTTGAGTTGGAACTTATTTTTTAAAGCAAGATTGAAACTTGAACAATTCCTTGAAGTTTTGTTTGAAGTTCAATTTTTTTATCAAACACGAAACTTAAAAAGTATTAAGAAGTTCTAAACTTCCAAGAAGACACTTCCTGTTATCAAACACGCCCTAATGGCGGGATTTCATGGGAATTAGGGAGTTTTCTGGAATTTCGGGTTAGATTATTGTTTGGCTTGGCTATGGATCACTATGGATTGTGGTGTGCTTGACTAATGTGGTCCCTAGGGATAAAAGGTTGTTCTAAGGCTTATTTCCTATGGTTTATGGGTCATTTTCTTTACCTCAAGATTCAGCAATTTAGGGAAAAACTCAATTTCAAATTAGGTGTCTACATCTCAAAATCTCAACTTTAATATGAAATGAGGATCACTGTGAAGTGAATATTTAAGTCGTGAAAGTGAACTGAAATCCTGATGCTTTTATGGTTATGAATGATCATGAGTTGCAGGAAAAATTAGTGTTTCTCGTAAGGTAGGTTTAAGGCTTCTAGCGCTCCTAGGTTATGATGAACTAGGATTAGGAATTAGGGATTAAGGTCTAGAGTTAAAACTAAGGGGTCCAAAGGAAAAGGTCACTAAAATGTATGACTAATATCTCTAAAAGTTCCCAAAAAGGTCATGAAATTGGCTAAAAAGGACTCTATTTATAAGCAGAAATCATCCTAAATAGGAAGGCAGATATTTGCAGCAAATCCTTAGATGGCACGTGGCAGCGATGCATCATGCGTTGAATCTTCTCATTTCATTCAACTAGGCATCCAGTGTCGTTGATGGGTAATCAAATGCAGATTTTCTCTGGATTTTGATTCCAATGATATTTCCTTGCCATTTCTTATCAGAATCTTCTGCAATATTTTCTCTCTAAATTACAATGAAACCTATCTATTTTGGATGATTTAGTTTCCTAAGTTAAGGAAATCTAGGACTCATGAGAAATTTGAAAGTATCTTATTTGGATTATGGGTGGCTATGGATTATTGTGAACTTGGTGTTGTACTGAAATAGTGTGGTTTCTATAAGTCAAAGGGATTTTTTGTTTTCTTTGACAAGATCACGTTCACTTTATTTATTGACAGATATTATATCCTTTCAAGAAAAGAAAAAAACATTAGAAGTAAGGACACTCCGAATGAATATTCAACGTTATGCCAGTCCATCGGCAATGTGGTTTGCCTCCCTCTAAACATGTTGAAAAGAAAGAGACTTGTAAAGCCCCGCACATATCCATAAGATTCATCCATTTCTTTCTCAGTCTCTAGGGCAGCCGTGATATCCTATTGCACCAGAGTCCCCTTCAATGATACAGGGCAGTCGGACTTCCCTTTGGATTAGCAATTGCACACCTCTCTCCAAGGCCTCCATCTCCGCCTCAATTGCCGTCACCTCCCCCGCACCGTCCAGCATAACAAAACAAAAGTTCTCACAACGACTTGGATTGCTGGCTGAGCTCCCATCAAATTTTAGTTTCACTCTTCCCTCTGCTGGAAAACGTCATCTTCCTTTTGGCCTTGTTTTCAAAAAATTCTGCTGCACCAAAGTATTCAAATTGACCTCCGTAATCCACTTTTGACACTACAAACTCTTCAAATTGACCTCCATAATCCACTTTTGACACTACAAACTCTTCCTTAGTTATAGATAACCAGCTCTATCTTGAACGGATTATCATTCATTTTAACATCTCTTCATCCAAAGCCACATTTTCGAAAGTCATCCTATTTCGTTCCAACCATACCTATGATTCTAAGATCATTTCCTATGCTTCAGGATTCAAGGATTCAAGAACGAAGTCAATCTCATACTAAGTATCTGAACCTATGTGAACCTTTTGCATTGTTTTCAAGAATTTTTTTAATAAAAAAACCTTGAAATATTGCATACTTTAATAAAAAAACCTTGAAATATTGCATACTCATATGATCACATGTCACAGGTAGCTTCCAATATTTCCCTCGCAAAAAAAAAAATAAAGAAGAGGAATTCCAGTTTAAAAATATAATTTTGTCTTCATATAATGCGTAGTTAACATAATTGAAAATTGAACAAAATTGAACAATTGAAAAAAAAAATTATCAGGATTAATTTCTTATAGTGGGTTAAAATTGAAAACCCTTCAACATCTTGAGACAAATGTCACCTAGGCTACAATTGGAAACTACATGGGAAAATTATTGTTTTCTCTTTATATTAATTAGGCACCTTGCTAATCCCCCAAGACCAGAAGTTTTAAGTGCGTGAGTTCTTGAATTGGCAATCATTAATTTATATTTAAAAAATAATAATAAAGTGGTAAAAAAAAGTAACAATCCCTCCAAAAATTATATATCAACATCCGAGGCCGCATGTAACGCATTGGGGTGTTAGTGACATTTGCACATAAAGGCTACGATCTCTTCGTACAATGCACAAAGACCTCAAAATTTTTAAATATAATTTGCCTTGACCCACTCCGTCCGGTAATATATACCCAAGCTTTCGCCTCGTTATTGTCAACTATTGAATATCTCCATGGCCCATTAATGCTTTGCTATGACCATTTGCAAAATCGAACCAGAACAGTTAATCGGATATGGCCCGAAAGCGATTTAATTGGCCAAACTGGTAAATTGGTCGATTCAACCGCTCTAACCGGACAAGTCCCGTACGATAAAAAAAGTGTTAAAAAAAAATAAAAAAAGATACAAAAAAAAATCTATTAAAATATGAAAAACATATAAAGAATGTGTTTAAAACAAAACACACTCAAATGAAATTGAAAATTAATGAAAAAGAATGGATTTTAACGAATCGATTTGTACCTAAGGGTATTTTTAAATATTTTTGAAAAAAATGAGAAAATGTAAAAGTATCATTGACCAAAAAAAAATTATTCTTTACCATAACGTAAAGAATATTAAAATAGTGTTAAAAAAATCGACTTCATCAACTCTTTTTATTTAAAAGATAATGAAAAAAAACTTAAGTTATATATAATATAGGCCCTTTTTTTTTGTCAGCTAAGTAGTAAATGGTGTATTGGTTAGTGGGTCTAATAATAAAGGATTTGTTTCAACTTTGATTCCCGTGGGCATGAAATGAATTAGAATTCTTAAAAGAAAAAACACAAAAACGTTAGAATTCAAACCATGATTTACGTGCAACTTAACCATCAAAGCTAACCAATAAAATATTCTAATATATCTAATATAAATTTGAAGTAGTATTGTATGTAAAATTTAAAATATTGGTTGATCACCAAAACCATCCAAAACCGGAGCCGACCACTTCCGATCTAACCAGGCGGTCACTTGTTAGATCGGCCTGTTTTGCGAACACTGGCTATGACCCATCTTAGATTGCATTGTTGTGGATTTTCGAACATGAGATGCAAGGTCTTCACACGTGGCTGTAATAACATAAAGGAGAAGTATATAAAGAGTATTTATTTTTAGCCAAGGAGGTCACAATAACTTTTGTTTGCTTAGACTTCAAATTGGATGGTTGCCAGCATGTTATTGACTAGATTCAAAGTTTTCAAAAAAAGAAATGAAAAATTTTGAACTTGGTGACACACCCCAAACCATCCAATTTGATATATAATGACTATGAATAACTGTGGGAAAAAGTTTATATAAGAGTGAGGCCCTAAACAAACAAATTGAGGCGCGCCTTAAAAAATCACAAGAAGATATTGTTTCGATGCTGAAAGACCTTCAATTCGATCATATCAACCTCAAGATTTATGGATATGAGAAAAAAAAGATTTCAAGCCTTGGAAATAGTGCATCTTGTAATGTATTATCTAGACGGTCAATTTTCAAGTGTTCACAAATCTGCTCCGTCTACACTATTTTTTAATATTAAATTTTATAATTAGAGATGAAAATAAATTTTTAGGTCATCATAAAGCTTTCTAATTTTAAAACAAAATATTTCAGCACTATTTGAAGGTGCTCCTTAATTTGATTATTTAGGGCCTGAGCCTTATACAACTCGCACCCATAATTGTGACCTCATTGTATGAAAGATAAATAATCTCATAGTACAAAATCCCTAATAAAAAAGTTGTAGTTGTGCAAATAAACTCAAATACCTTGTTTGGCTCCTCTTGCATGTTTTTCCCAATTTCTAGTTTGAGTCCCATGAAAAAGCAAAAGCTTTGCAGTTACGGGTTAAAATTAGTATTTCTCCTTTATTTTCACATACAAAAAGCAGTTTTTCTTGTGTGTAAAAAAAGTCACGCCCTATATATTTGACTGAGCTTGATTCATTCATTAAAGGGTGGGGTGTTGCAGCCTTAAACAATCCAATTAAGGCGCACCTCCAAATTTTATCATAACATGTAATTTGGTATTAAAAATTATTAGGATTATCTCAAATCTATTTTCATATCTAATTATAAAAATTTAAACTCAAAAAATGGTTAAAATTAAGTAGATCTATAAACATATGCAAATTTTGAAAGTGGACGATCTAGATAATGTATTGCTAGATGCACTATTTCTCAGACTCAAAATCTTGTTTTTTTTTTCGTATTCATACATCTTGTTGTCAAGATTATCAATTAGATGGTTTTTCAACATTAAAACAAGCTTTTTTGTGCATTTGTAATTCTACATTTTAAGGTTGCAACCTTAGATAAATTTTTTCCTTCATTAAATGTAAATAGAGTTTTGGTTTGATTAACGTAGTTGTATTTTTTTAGCAACTTCAATTCAAAATTTTGATTTTAATGAGAAAGCAACAATTTAACATTTAACGTATACAAGAAAAGTATACAATGAGACTGTTCACCTTTGGTAAATAGAGGTCACAATCAATCTTGAACGTTAAAAAAATGTGTTGCTACATTTGTTACGTGGATCAAGGTTTGAAAAAATGGATCAGTGACTTGGATCGGCCACCTGAAAACCGTATCAGATAAGTGAATTGGTCAAATAGGCTAGTTTTGGCCCCTAAAATATTTCAAAAAATACTAAAAAACTCTAAAAAAAAAAGGTTTTTGAGTTTCAAAAAATAATTGTGGGTGTTACATTATGTACTTTCATTATTTGCAAAAATACATGAATATTGAGACATTGTTTCCCTGTTTGGATATTTGTATGATTATTAATTGTAATGTAATATTGTAATATTACATCAAAATGACTTAAAATATTAAAAAGTACTTGCATGTTATAAGATTGAAAAAATAATACCCTTATAAAGTAAATTTGGTATCTCATCAAACATTTATTAATTCTCTTTATTCATCCAAAGTTATTACTAACTAATAAAATACTATACACTGAAATGGGAAGTACCGATTTATATTTTATACTTGTTTTACTATACAAATAAGAATAAATTTAAAATTTATCTTATAATATCATGTAATTTAAAAAATCTTATTTACAACTATAACAAAAAATAACATATTATATAATGAGAAAATATATAAAGAGACAGTTTACCTTTAGTACAAAGTGGTCACAATTAATCTTGATTATTGGATGTGAAATTGGATGGCTCTATTTATTTCATTGACCAAGCTCAAAGTTCAAAAGAAATTTTTTCAAACTTTATGACACACTCAAGCTATCATATTTCACATCGAATGGTTGTAAGTAATTGTGACCTCCCTATACCAAAAATAAATGGTCTCACTGTATGTCATCCCATATATAACTTATAATACAAATAAATTAATAAATAAAATAGAAGATTTAGTTATCGACATATAATTATTAATTATAAAATTATAATAAGCATGATTCAAAACCACATTTTATTGACTATTCCCCAAACACAATGAAATGTTCGAGAGAAAGGGGGAAAATTATCCCACATCGAAGATATTTATGAGTGGAGGCCACTATAAAGAAGGGCATGACACGTCAAGTTTGCGACGAGGTGTCGCAGCGTGCACTCCCCTCATATGGCAACTGGGAAATGTCTGGTTCTTTATATACGATTTTAATCGAGAACGGCAATTTTTATTTGAACGATAAAGAACAATTGTTTTCCTTAGTACTGGGCTTCATCGATGCCTCTATAAAGTCGGAGCTCTTTTTCCCACTTCTTTTACTTCGAATTGGGGATATATTTGATCTAGGCCAAGAGTATCTTTTCGATGGATCACTCTAGCTCAACATTGATATTATCGTTGAATATAAATTTTTCTAGTGTTTTCTAGATATGAACTAAGACAATGACTTACTATTTTGGTAGTAATGTCCAGTAGGCCCATTGGACCTAATGTTTAAAAAATTGAGGGCCCAATTTGGAACTCGTCGGGGTCGGGGTCGGGGCCAGTTTCGATTATCCTCATCTTAATCTTCTCACCATTATAACTTTTTTTCAATTAATTATATTCGGTTATGTCTGAGTCTCTCAATTTCTTATATTTTTTAAATTTTCTTATTATAATCTTTTCGAGTCAAATCAAGGGTACTCGGATGGGGACCCTGACAGGACTTACCAGGGTTCAATTTTCTGATCACTTAGTAGAACTAAACAAAGCCTATGCGTAAGAATGACGCTCAATTAAGTTTCACACTCAAAAGTTGCTGCCCCAGTGGTCCCTTTGGGTACATCCGATATTAATGGAACAATACGCTAAAATGGCCCTTGTATGTGGAAAGGACGATACGCGAAAATTAGGGCGGGCAATGGGCCAGGTGTGGCCGGACCACCTCTGGCCCTAGTCCCCAAAGGGCTAGCCCTGCCCTCGCCAGTCTTTGACAAGGTCAACGATGCCCTGCCCTGCCTCGTCTTTGACCAGGCCAAAGAGGTCCTGACCGTGGCCCTATTCCAGCCCCACCCTATAATCGGGCCATGATAGCCCGGCCTTGGCCTGGCCCTCACGCCATGTTTTGTGGGCCATGCCCTAGTTTTTTTAGAGCCAGGCTGGGCCAAGTGACCCGGCCCATTGCCACCGTAAGTGGAGAGACGGTCCAAGTTTTAACATTCATGAAAGAAAGTGAAGGACAGAGATAATTGAAAAATAGAGGCCAATGAGAGGATTTACATACTTTAGATGTCAGTCGTCGTTTTGAGAGCAAGTTGCAATTCCATGTTTTTCTCTATGTATATGCTTCGTGTTCTTTGGAAAGATTCTATATCGGGCCTTTTTTTTATTGAGTAGCATCGGTTCTATCGAAACTTCAGTTTTCCTTTTATGTATAAAAGTATGTTTTTGGCAGACTTTTGAACCACTTCCCATGTGTATTTTTGGCCGTTCGAAATTTAGACTTTCGACCTCAACACCATTTTTTTTCTTTTTTTTCCTTTTTTTTTTTTTTTTTTCATTCAGAAAAGTCTGACTTTCGAAAACATTTTTTGAGGCTTTATGAAAAAAGAGAGTAAAGCATTGCATCGAAATATGGTTCGGAAAACACTTCAGGCATGGGAAATTCTGAAAATGTCCCTAAAATCTATTTCCACTAATGATGATGAATTTTGTAGCTCAAAAAATAGTAAGATCTATTGGATATGTGAACAGTTGAAAATGGATAATTTAGATATATAAGGCTTAAACCAAATAAAGCTTCATCTCAAATTCTCGTTTTGAAATCACTTTCAACAACATAAATCTCTATGATGGTTCTAAAATCAATTTATAACATTGACAAAAAATTTTTACAGATCTTGTGAATCGTTGAACACTTATTTTCAGGGTGAAATGGACAGTCTAGACAAATTTTCAAAAAATGCATTATTTTTATAGCTTGAAATCCTAAGGTTTTTTCAAAATCATAATGTTGAAGCTGAAAACATCAATGTAAAGGTTTTCCAATGCTTGAATCGATGAGTTATAAGTACGGGCTCTACTTATTTTGATAGGGGTGTAGGCCTATCAAATCATTTTCTTGTAAATAATGTGTTATAACATACACTATTTTTTAAGCTTTGAAATCCTTTTTGTTTTTTTTACAACCATACTGATGAAGGATGAGATGATTGTCTTGAAGGTTTTACAATGTTGGAACTACAAGTTTGGGTAAGTTTAAATAGAGGCTTTACTTTCTTCCAATAAAGCCTTAATCTTAGGCGGTTAGACTTTCAAACAGCACAAACATGTCATTTTTTTAATGTGTACAAGATTTGATCCACCTAAATACATATTTCAAGATGTTCAAAAATTAGATTTTCAAATCGCCCAAATATATCTTCTTCTTCTTCTTCTCTCTTCTTTTTTTTTTTTGTTTGTGTATTTTGGAAGATTTGAAAGTTAGACGTTTATAGCATCTCTCTCCTATCCCTACATAAATTTCTTTTAAAAAAATAGCGTAATTGCCCAATATAACTTATATATCAACTTCGTTTTTTTTTTTTGGCTAAAATTGGTTTTAACTCAGTGATTGTTTTCTTTTTTTTTTTATAAAAAAAAGAATAAAAGAAAAACTCACTGGTTTGTTGAGTTGAACTCAAAACCAAATCCGGTTGTTGGATCTGCACCAAGCCAAGCCACTATGGACACGATCCGATTAGCACCACAAAAAGAGATGATGGTACATCAACTTTAAAATGGGGTATTGTCGTTAACTTATTAACGAAACAAAAGTAAGTGCATTCCTATTATTTTTTATTTTTTTGAATGTTTAAAATTAAGAAAATGGTTTCATGTGGGCTGGACTATATTTCTACAATATACAGTGTCAACGTTTAAAGATGGATGCAAATAGGTGGTCTATCTAAAAACCATTGAAACTAACTGTTCAAAAGTTTTCTTAATAAAATTACTATTTTAAATTTTTTAATTTATTTATTTTTTCATATTCATGATCTTCATGTTAGAGAATACATGTCCTTAAAAATTAAGTACAAAATCCATCTCAAAAACAGATTTTTAAGAGGTTACTTATTTCTACATGGACTCATAGAAATTGTGTTTTTAAGTTCGTCTCTCTCAACTGAACACTTATCCAATATCCCTTATCATCCTTATATATGCCAGTGTTTGATCACTCTGGCGAGCCACCTTAGACTCGCCCAAGTAACTTAGGCTCAGGCTGGCGAGCCCGAGCACTTCTCTATTGGGATCCAACTCGAGGATCTTAAAACAAAATTGAAAAAATAAAAAGAAATAAGGAATTTATTTGTAATATGTTTCTTTATATTTTTTTATCATTTGGACAAAGATTAGAAAGTATTTTGGCCGTAAATATTTATTTTTATATTTTTTTTTCTTTTTGGATTATTTATTTCCATCACAAATTGATTTTTCAAAATCCATTTCCACTACTTTTTAAACCCCATTTAGATATTTTTATTTAATTTTACTTTAAACATATTTTTTCTATTTTTTGACTTTTTTATACTTTTTTGTATTTCGTTAGATACTTTTTAGCTTGGCCAGAACTCAGCCCAACAGGCCAAGTTACTTGAACTCGGACCGAGTTTCTTGACTTGAGTCTGGACCGAGCACTCAGCCCAAGTCGTTCGTTTTTTTTTTTTTGGATAAATAAAAGGTGTAATTCAGTGGGGATTTGGGTCCCTACTTTTTAGTGAGAACGGAGTTTGAGAGGAGCCCAAGTCGCCCTTTGCAACGGTGATACGCGCAACCAGAAATCTCTCACCAAGGCATAATGTCTTTCGCCATCAAAAGCAACAAGACACAAATCTCTCACTAAGGCATAATGTCTGTCGCCATCAAAAGCAACAAGACGCAAATCTCTCACTAAGGCATAATGTCTTTTGCCATCAAAAGCAACAAGACACATTCTTTTCATTAATCCCTATCCCCCGCAACAATCACGAGCAACAAATATATGGACACCTCTCTCTTTAGGCTTTCCTTTGGACTAAAAAAAAGAAAAACCCTGAAAACCACCAAATCAAACACATTTTCATTCATGGCACATTCTGATGCATAGCATGTCCCCGTGGGATGCCATGAATGAAACATGCCACATTGTGTTGCACAGCATGTCCCCGTGGGATCATATTGTATACTTACTCCGCCGAGTTAACGAGCCACTTGGAAACTCTTTTTTAATCTCCACTATTGAGACTTATTTAAGAATTTATTTTTTTAAAAAAAGAAGTACATCTTGAGTTCTTAAATATTTAGATTTTCTATTTCGATGAGGTTGGTTGAATTTCCAGTAGTATTTTAAACCCAATGCGGCAAATCATTCATCTACATATATGTGTTAGAAGATTGGATTTGTGATTTGGATCAGGTCTAAATCAGTAGGAATCGATGATCCACAAAATATTTAAAATAAATAAAATATAAAAAAATTAA
Organism: Amborella trichopoda; assembly: GCF_000471905.2. Next base: position 4,828,091 of record NW_006500104.1, read on the forward strand.
AATAGGATTTTATGCGGTGGGGATTTAGAAGGGATCTAAAAAGAATTTGATAAACTTAGGAAACATAAAAAGTAGTTCGGGATTTCAAGGGGAACTGGGTCGGGACCATACCATCCCAAAACCGATTTGGTCCAGATGATTCCCAGCCAATTTGGCAGCATGAATAAGAAAAACACTCGTTGATTAGGGTGGCTAGAAGTTGGGTTAGACCCGGACCCGGACCTAGACCTAAATAGTATCCAGGTCTAGGTTTTGAACCCAGACCAGACCTTTTGGGTCCAAAATTTGGACCCATACCCAGATCCAAGGTCGGGTACCTATTGGGTCCCGATTCTGTTTGGGTCCATTACCACCCTATGACTATAAGCTTATTTTTTTCTTTTGCCTTTTTTTTACCATCATATACCCATATTATTGGCAAAATTTACTATATATACGCATACTCCTTACTGTTTTATTTAATAACTGAAAATTTCTAAGAAAATAAATGTATTGGCAACATTTATGAATATCCATATATAGGTTGTTAAGATTTAATAACCCTCTTATACGTGGAAACAGGAATCTCAAAAGTTGGATCCCACCAAGATCGTGTACTTATCCAGGTAGAAACAAAATAGGAGAGAGCACGAGCCATAATATGACAAATAAAGCATGAAACACACACACCACAAGAACACAAAGATTTACATGGTTCACCCTAAGAGGGTTACATCCACGGGCACAACAAATTGAAATCCACTATACTAATGAAAGTACATCACAGATTTTGGGACATAGAGTTGCCTCTTTAACCCTCAACAAAACTCAGTCGAGCAAACTCTTTTAGACTCGTTCTTTTGATTGGCACGACCCGCCAATCTCTCATCTCTATTCCATAGCTAAACCACAATCCAGGAAGAGACCATCTCCATTACACAGCTAAATCATTACCCAGAAGGAGAACCTTGAGAGCGACCAAGACTTTCTATCTCTAAAAAGGGAAACCATCCAAAATCTTCTTAGGAACCGCTTCTCTATAAGAAACCAGCATCTCAATCTACATGAAGCACAACTTGGAGTTTCTCTCCATAGAAAGCTCTCTTCTCTATGAAGGAGAGGCCTTGCTTCTCATGCACAGGAGGCCCTTGCCACTCTCCCTCTAGAGGAAGCCATATTTCGTATATGGTGACCCACATAGAGCACAAGAATTATCTCCACTTTCATCCAATATACATATGTAAGGTAAGGAATCTACATTAAATAGAAAATTTCCTGTAGATGTTACATATATCTCAAAACCAAGAGATATACTCAAGAGTCCCAATCTTTTTGGATTTCTATTTCTTTTAGGAAACTTATCAATATCAATCTCAATCCTATGAAATACCTTTATGTAGGGTGATTTTAGATAATCACTATATCCAACAATCTTTATGTTGATATCAAAATCGCATGCTCACTATGCCAACATCCAATGGATAGCTTTATGAATTCTTCATCTTTTGCCAAATAAATTCTTTTATCATTATTGTTGAAAAATAGTGTTTGCCACATTGTTCACAAAAACGCCCGATCTAACCGCTAACCGCCCGGTTAGATCGAAACTGGTCAGTGGCCGGTTTCGGTTTTGGACGATTAAGGTTATCAATCGATATTTTTAAAAAAAATTCAAAAAAAAATGTGTATAAATTCTCAAAAATAAGGAAATTGATTTGTAATGCATTTTTAAATATTCTTTACATTATGGTAAAGATTAAACATTGTTTTCTTCATTAATACTCACTTTTATATTTTTCCATATTTTTTAGAAAATTTTAAAAAGGGTGTGGTGTCTATAAGGTTGCAACTGTAAACAATCAATTTAAAGTGCACCCCCAAATTTGATCATAATATGTAATTTTGGTGTAAAAAATTTTGAGGATTATCTTAAAATCCATTTTAATCTCTAATTATAAATTTGAAACTCCAAAAATGGATAAAATCAAGTAGATCTATAAACATATGAAAATATTGAAAATGAACGGTCTAGATAATGTGTTGCAAGATGCACTATTTTTGGGACTCAATATTTTTTTTTCCATATTCCTACATCTCGATGCTGAGATGATCAATTAAAGGGTTTTTCAGCATTAAAATAACTTTTTTTGATGGATTTTTGAGGTGCATCTGTAATTCTGCATTTTAAGGTTGCAACCTTGTATAAATTTTTTACTTTTAAAAATAGCCTTTGGAAATTATAAAATGGGCTAAAATCCATTTTTTTCATTAATTTTCAACTTCATTTAAATGTGTTTTGTTTTAATCATCTTTTCATATTGTAGTAGATTTATTTTTTTTTTTTAACACTTTTTGGGATCGTCGGGACTTGCTTGGTTAGAGAGGTTGAATCGGCCGGTTTACCAGTTGGGCCTGTTAAACCGCTTCCATGCCCATGTATCGTTCACCGTTCCAGATCGATTTTGCGAACACTGGTTTGTAATCATATTCTCCACCTCAAATAAAATGCTCGCATACTTTGCCATGTGCTTTTCTTCAACTGAATGCACAAACACTAGCCTGGTATTGAACCATGCGCTCTGATACCACCTGTTAGAATTTAATAACCTTCTAATATGCAGAAACAGGAATCCCAAAAGTTGGATCCCACCAAGGTCCTATACTTATCCAGTTAGAAACAAATCATATTACGAGAAATAAAACATGAAACATCTACACCACAAGAATATCTTTTTGGATTTCTATTTCTTTTGGGCAGGCTTGTTTTTTTGAAAGATTTCTTTAAGGAAATAAATCTTTCCAATTTTTCAAAAGTTTCTCTTTTGACACACGGTTTCATTTAAAAGTTCAAAGAGTCATCTTCCAACAAAAGTTCCTATTCTTTTGTTAAAACATGAGAGATTAAGCTCCTAGGGGGTAGGAATTTAATCTTTCAAAACGTTTTTGTTGATCACTATTCACTATGCATAGTATTATTAATATGATATAATATAATATAGGGAAAATTATGTATATATCCATTATAGTTGCCGTTATTACCAAAATGCCAGATAGTTTTCATTATTATTGGAATGTCCATGTTTTTTACTTCATAACGAAAATTTTTAAAAAATATTGTTTTACCCTTTTTCGGTTTTTGAATAACCAAATTCGTTGAATTTTCGGTTGTTCAAAAAACCAAAAATAAGCCCATTTTGGTTTTTGAACAATTGAAAATAGCGGGGCTCGTTTAAACTTCTTGTTCAACAGTTTGGCGCACCCTGGTTATTCGGTTGTTCAAAAACAAAAAATAAGCTAATTTCAGTTCTTGAACAACCGAAAATAGGTGGGGCTCGTTTAAACTTTAGGTTTCGGTTTTTGGCGATCCACCGTTCCACCTTCTCTTCTCTGTGAATTTTTTTTTCTCTCTCTCTCTTGCCTCTCTCACAAGAAATCCTATTACTTAGATTTGGTTACAAGGTTTTCGATGTATTTATAATTGCATTTGATGGATTTTGAAAGCATTTGACGGATTTCAAATATGTAGTGAAGGGATGTATAAAATGATTTGTTGTTCGATTTTAGAAGTTTACTTGTTATAAGATTATGATTTGGGGTTTCACACTTGAGTAGAAGAGGTCGATTTAGGGTTTATTTGATGGATTTCACAGTTCCATAAGTACGGCAATTTGTTTGAGTGATATTTGGGATTTTTAAGAAGTGTAAATTTTTGGGGTTTTTAAGAACTATATATTTGGGATTATTTTTAGAACTTGAAATTTATACATGAGTTATTGAGTTAAGTTTATTTGTTTGTTTGTTTGATTATTTATTTATTTATTTATTTGTTTATTATTATTATTGTATAACAATTTTAAAATTTGGGGTTTTTGAGAAGTACAAATTTGGGGGTGTTTTTAGCACATAACTATGATTGAATGCTTTATTTTTAGAACTCGAAATTTGATGTGTTGCTTTGTTTTGAATGCAGGGTAGATTTTACATTATATTGTATTTTGTTTTAACTTTTATACTCTTAGATAGTTTTAAGTACAGATTTGCTATAGATCTAATGATATCTTAGGAAAGGTTTGATTTATCTTGTTGATGGATTGAGTAGCTTAAAAATGAAAATTTGTATGTGATTTATGATTCAAGTACAGATTTACCTTGAACATTTTGCAAATGCTTGTGGTTTTAGCAGTACATAGGAAATAAATAACTTTATGTATACAAGCTTCAATATTTTGGATAGAATTTGTGACTAGATTTATTTGAGCGCTCATTCGATATGTAAATTTTTTATCACCGATTTGGAGGTTTAATTAGTGACTTAGCATTGTTTCATTGTGTTATGAGTTATTGGTGTCTCGATATTCATTCCTTTGTATCATTATGTTCTTTTCATAGAGAAGTACTTGTTGAACAACGGAAAACATCACTGCATATTCCAGCAAGCTTCTGGAATATGCAGTGGTATTTTAGATTGTTGAACAACCGAAAATACAACATTTTTTTTGTTGAACAATCGAAAATACAATATGTTTTTGTTGTTGAACATTTGAAAATATCTTGTTTTTGGTTGTTGAACAATCGAAAATATACAGTCAATTTCCACACTAATCAAGACATTTTCAGTTGTTCAACAACCAAAAATATGCAGTCATTTTCATTACTGATCAAGACATTTTTGGTTGTTGAACAATAGAAAATACCACTGCATATTCCAGAATATTTTCAATTGTTCAACAACCGAAAATCAAATATTTTCGTTTGTTGAACTCCCAAAAATACCACTACATATTCTAGAAGCATGCTAGAATATGCAGTCCCGAAAATATAACATTTTGGATTGTTGAACAACCGAAGATAAGAATGTTATAGTTTTTTAACACCTATTTTAACAAATATGTCACATTTTCTATTACATATAATGCATCTAATAATCCGTACATAACACCAAATACAAAAAGACACGATTGACAACACGAAATTCAATATATACATTAATTCATCAAAATGATAATTCTATACAAAACATCCAAACAATATTATGAAATTATGATTCACTCCCTAATGGCCTATGGGTTTTTTGCAAGTCCTCCTATTATGACCCACTACGCTGCATCGCTTGCTCTTCAAAAGCATAGTGGTGGATTGTTCAGTCTTGGAGATTTTTCGTTGTTTTTTCGACCTACCTAGAAGGCATGTCGTCGTTAGTAACACTGTCCGATTAAACATACAGACCCAAGGTGAGTTTGAAAGGCCCTTTTAAACTATTCCTCTGTGAAATACTGAAGGCAGTACGCAAATGGGATCCAAGTGCATATGGTTAATAGCCGCAATGACATGACTCACAGTATGCCACAGAGTTATCATTTTCTACAACTGCACGTCCAACGAGTTAAATCGACAGCATACTTCTTCCCAAGATAGTGGATCTCAAACTGTGTATCCATGGCAGATATAACTGTGTGTAAAAATCTTGTCTTCATCTTTCGTAAGTCAAGTAATTCTTGGGCTTTTGGTACTAGCATAGTGCTCCAACTATTACCTAACTTCATCTTCTCTTCAAACTTTGTCATCAGCTGTACCCTTAATTCTTCATACATTGTAATGATCGGCTTCTCTCGAGCAGATAAAATCCAAGCATTGAATGACTCGGCTATGTTAGAAGTAAGATGATTGTATCTTGCCTCTGGAAAATAGGCATCTGCCCAAGATTTGGGAAGGATATTTGTAATCCACTCATATGCTTTTGGGTCGGTACGCTGTATATCAAACATTATTTTTTCAAACTCACCAATGGTTGTTTTACGGGGCAGCCTTCCAAAATAGCATCAACAATACTTCGATATTTGTTGACTTCTTCATAAAGCCCTTGAAGTTATCTCCCATATGCCGCATGCATAATGCTGGAAAACATGTGGGATAACATTTTTCTATTGCTTTTGACAGGTTTTTTTGTCAATCTGATACAATTGTTAAGGCAGACAAATTAGGAAACTCATTTAATAGCTCACTTAGTATACTTAAAAACCAATACCAACTATGTTAGTTCTCCTTCTCGACCACTGCAAATGCCGTTGGGAAGAGCCCATTATTTGCATCTACGGCAATGGCACACAATAACATGCCTTAATTTTTTCAGTTTAGGAATGTCTCATCAATACCCATTAGTGGCATGCACCCATTAACAAAACCCATGATGCATGGACGTAAAGCAATAAGCAGTCGTTTGAACCTGCCTTCATTTGTGTGGATGCGAACTTCGGTTCTAGGGTTGGTTCTTCAAAGCTTCTCTATGGGAAGGTCATGGTATTGTTGTTCATGTGATCCATCTATCATCTCTCTAGCAACATCTTTTTCCCGTCAAGCTTGCATGTAGGAAAACCTGACACCGCATGTTGGACATCCTTTATAATATCTTTGGCTTTAATTTTTGGTAGGTCAGTAATGCGGGATTAAATTTTTTTTGCCACTAAATCATTACAAGCTAGTGGCTGATGTACCCTCCCCATTGGACCACTACATGTGTGCTCCTTAACTATGGGCTTCACTCTCGTAAGCATCGAACTTGCCATGTACATCCCTCTGACTTATAACTTGCCCCTTCGCTTTTGTCAAATTTCAAAATAAAATTATTGTGGACAGCAAAATCAACCCGAAGATGTCAGTATTCATTGACATTTTTAAAAAGTTACCCAATTTTCAATTAAACCTCGTTACCAAGTCCTCTACATGGACTCTCAAATGGTTCAATATCATCTATATCGCGCTCTGGTACAAGCTTAGGCTCGAGCACCAATTGAATGTTCTAATGTTGATCAGGTAAAGAAGTGTTACGCCAACTGTTAACAAAAGATAGAGTGTAAGATGAAGCAACAGTTTCTGCACATAAAAGATTTAAATAAAGCAAATTAGAGATGAAAAAATAAATTGTACTTGTACTTATTCCTTGCAGATGTGTTATCACCAGCAATATTTTCCTTTCGAAATTCTATAGATCTCCATTCCGGCTTTATTGCAGAGGTAATGTATATAACAATACTCGAAGACTCCCCTCCCAATATAAAAGATATATCTATATCATCACTTACATCAATCAATTTAAAGCCACTAGATAGACTTGTGTTGTAGTACATAATAGTCAATTTATTTGGATCACACGATTTTAAATTTTCAAAATGACTTTTTAGTTCCTTCAAGGAACTATTTTCATTATACTTCGTAACTTTCAATTTTCCCGCTTTATAAACAACACGTCCGTCATCTGGATTCATCTCAAATGACCACTCATATTGAAATACTAGTTGCACTCCGTCGGTAACCATCGTCAATGCTACTGTATTAAATGAATACCAAAATTCGTGTTACAAAAGATTAATACAACAATGAATACAAAAAATTTGAATATATCTAACTAATTTAGGGCTCATAAAATGTGAGTTTTACATAATAGATCAAAATAGTGTACTATTAAAAAAAGTCAATTACTCAATAAACAATAAAAAACAACAATTATTAATACAAACACAAAATAAACAACAAATATTAATACAAACAAACAAGTTGAACAATATTTATCTAAAACAACAAATACAATATAGTGTACTACTATATATATCAACATAATGTTCTACTAAATAAATCGATTGTTCAATAAATTACCCAAAACAACAAATAATTATACAAATAAACAACTTCAACAATTTTTACCAATAAATATTTATTAATTGTGACAAAATTAATCAATAGTATTAGGCAAGAGTAAGAAAGGTATCAATCAAGAATAGACAGAGAACCAATCTCTTCAACTTTATGGGATATTGTATTGGATGACAGAAAAGTTCGTAGGATATTATATTGGGCGACACAATTTTTATAACTCTAAAATATCAAGAAACACTCTCCTTTATGCTCGTATGTTTTTTTTTTTCGCGAGAAAATTATCGGTTTTTCAAAAACCAAAATATTTAAATTTTTGGTTTTTGAAAAGCCAAAAATTAAAAATTTGCAGCCGTTCAAAAACCGAAAATTTTAAGTTTTTGATTTTTGAAAAACTGAAAATCCAGCGAATTCGGTTGTTTAAAACCCGAAATAGGATAAAAAATATTTTTTAAAAATTTTCTTGATGAAGTGAAAAAAACGGATATTCCAGTAATAACGAGAACTATTTGGTATTTTGGTAATAATGGAAACTATAATGGATATATACGTAATTTTCCCTATAATATAATATTACTATAACATAATATCATGTATAATATTATATTTTATAATATAATATTATATAATATTAATATATATTATATTATATTATGCATTATGTATAATGTATATTTAATATAATATATAAATATATTATATATAATACATATATATAAT
>NW_006500104.1:4836828-4858642 GCF_000471905.2 Amborella trichopoda
CCCATCTTATAGCAATTTGTTTGATCCAAATTTTGAAATATACATTCTTTTCATTTTTATGAACAATCACAAAAATGAAAAAATTGAAAACACAATCTAAAAAGTATGGTTTTAGCCCAATTAACATAGGACGTTCATTTTGGTGAGATGCTTAGATCTAGGCCTTAGAAGGATTTTCTCATTTCCAATTTTTTTGGATGGCTTTATTATATTATTAGATAAATAATGTTAAAACAAAAAAAAGCAATGATTTTGAGTTTATAAAGGCTAAGATCTTGAAATTCATGAAATAAATGGTCTAGATTCATTTTTGGAGGTGACTCATTTTGACCATATCTAGGGTTCAAATTGAACTTTTTTTATTTGGGGGATTGATTATTGAGATGAAGATAGTGTGTACAAAATTTGATGTCATACAAATACCACAAACATGGTTTTCTAGAACTGTCGTTGCATTATACTATGATACGACAGTTGCATTGGATCATTGCTCTATATATATAGGAAAAAGTTTATATAAGGATGCAACCTTATAATGTAGAACTACAGATGCACTTCTAAAATCCATCGAAAAAGGTAGTTTTAATGTTGAAAACCCCTTTGATTGATCATCTCGACATCGAGATGTATGGCCATGAAAAATAAAAAGATTTTACGTCTTAAAAATAGTGCATTGTACAACATACCATCTACACCGTCCATTTTCAAGATTTTCATATGTTTATAGATCTACTTGATTTTAACCATTTTTGAAATTTAAAATTTCATGATTAGATATAAAAATAGATTTTGAGATAATCCTAAAAACATTTTACGTCAAAATTATATATCGTGATAAAATTTGAAGGTGCACCTTACCTCTACAGCTACGGATGCATTTGTATGCCAACTGCACCCATATATATATATATATACATTCTAGTCGGTTATAACCTATTTAAACCTTCCAAAATAAAACATTTAACTTTTCATAAAATATCTTTTAGAAATATAAATGTGTTTTTAAGAAACTTATCAATATCAACCTCAATCCCACGTAATATGAGATTTTTTGTGCAGGGTGATTTTAGACAACCACCGTATTCAACATAGGTTAAGTCTGGTCGGGTCCGGCTGAACCAAAAACAGACCCTAAAGTAATTGGGTCCAGATTTGGTATCTAGACCTAATCTTTGGGTCCAAAATTTGAACCATGGACCCGAGGTGGGTCCGGGTCTATTCCTAATGGAGTTATACCCAAATGATAGAATATTTAGAGCGAGATAGAGCACCTTGGGAACTGAGAACACCTTGGGAACTGAGAACACCAATGACATCTATTATTCCATGTTGGAAAGAGACAACGAAACCGAGGGTCAAGCGTTTGGAAAGGGGTATATTCAATTTATACCCCACGCTACATGGCACTAAGTTTATAAGATACAAGAAACAGGTGGTCCACTGCTGGAAAGTGGGTGTCCCTTTCCATAAGCACCGAGTTTCTCAGTGCCTCTTGCTTTGATTCCTACAAAATGTACAAAAGTCCACATATATTTGGCAACTGATCAAAACCCATTTCTGTACTGTAACCATTACGTCGTTAGAGATTCTTAATTGGGTTTCTGTGAATCAATGGCCAGGGGTTCAGGGAGTAATGGGACTGCAAGTGAGAGAATTCCACTTTTGAATGATGAGGTCAGTTACTGTGAACTGAAATGAACGTTGGGTTTTTCTTTTGTTGATGAATTTATTGTTGCTATAGGCTTTGTTTTCATTGACGTGCTTCTGTTTCTTTGTCTGTAAATTTGTTCCATACAAATCTGTATCTTTTGTGATTTTAGTTTGATGAATCTGAGAAGTGGGTCTCTTTCTCTCTCTGTGGATATATGATTTGGGGGTTGGCTTATTTCTTACGAGGAATTATATATGGGAATCATCCATCTTTTAGTTTTGCTTCTTGTACTTGTTTTATTAGGAAAGTACATTCAAGTTGTTCCATAAAACAGAGGTAAAATAAGAAAGAGAGAATGGTTATTCAACTAAAATTATGAGCAATTTATTTACCCAAAAGATTTGTTTGCAATTTAATGGGAGCAAGCTCATGGGGAAGTGCATCATCCCACACAGAAAATATGACAAAGATAGTTGAAAATACTTATTAACTCGATTATAACGATTTAAATGGTTACATGAACAAACATGAAGACCTATCTCTCTCAGATTATATTGGTTTAAAACTTTAAATGGTTCCATTAACAGAGCTAATGAACATCTCTCTCTCTCTCTCTCTCTCTCTTCATGGTGACTTGGTATAAGAACCACAACAAACTCCTATGCCTTGAATCCCAGCTTATCCACCCAAAACAAATGTGCGCACACACTCATAACCTTTCACATGGACATATACTTGTTTTCTGTAATATAATCGTTACTTATCAACAAGATGACTAGTAAATGGTTAAGGAATTCTAATGTGGCTACTTTTGTATAGGTTGATTCAAAGAGAAGTGATGCCCAATCTACAGATGGTCGAGTTAGTGATCTTGAGCATGGTGATGCAGTGCAGGTGATTATGTAGTTTAATGTGGTTTTCTGTGAGATTGTGAGCAGTTTTTTCATATGATTTCAATTTTTAATGTCAAGAAATTGCATTGTTTTGGTACATATCGATGTACTTTTCATGGTTGTAATTTAAAGGAGCTATCTTTTCCCATTTCTAGTAAAATATGCTTTCATCTTTTCGGATATGTCAATTTTTTCTCTTGGACTCTAGAGTTTTATGTTTATTATGACCTCTCATGATACTCAGAGCTATAAGAGGCTCTTGTTCTGCAACTTGCCAATGTCTATGAATCAATTTCTTCTGTTGTTATGCCGGAGTTTATTGAATAGGATTTGTGTTTGTGAAGCTAACACTTCATTTCTTTGAAACCAGGCTGCAAATGTTGGGTTTTGTAGAGTTCTCTCATTGGTGCGTGACTTCTCAAAAATTTTCTCCAGTTCCTTCTTTGTTGGGTATCACAACCGCTTCATTTCATTAATTGTAGTGAGAATCTTTTCTCTTTATAGATTTATACTAATTTTGTTTTTTCTTTCCAGGCAAAGCCAGATGCCGGGCAGCTGGTTCTTGCTACTGTTGCATTACTTATTGCATCCACATCAAGTATTCTAATTGTGGGTATTTTGCACAATCCTACTTGCTCAATTCCTTCAAATGTCAATTAAGTGATTCTTTCTTACTATTTCATCTCATTCAATTCTCTCAACTAAAGCAGTTCAATTTTCTGGACTGCAGCCAAAATATGGGGGTATGATAATTGACATTGTTTCAAGAGAAGTGAGAACACATGAGCAACAAATTGAAGCATTAGATGCTATCAGGGATACTATATTAGATATTGTGGTAATCGTTGTTATAGGGTATGGTCAACATTGCCAATATTATTAATTGATATCCAAGATGCCAATTGTCATCGTTACATGTGATATGATATTTTAGCTGCATAGTTCATTATCTGACTCCTTCCCACTTTATCTTGGTCTAGATCAATATGCACGGCGCTGCGTGCATGGTTATTTTCTTCAGCTAGTGAAAGAGTTGTCGCTCGTTTGAGGAAGAACTTATTCAGGCATCTTATTCAACAAGTCAGTCTATCTATGCCCATCTTTTGTAGACCTATGATTGATTCAACATTCTTAATCTTTTATGTGATTTCAATGCTGGGACTTTTTCAGGAAATTGCATTCTTTGATGTAACACGAACTGGGGAGCTCCTAAGTCGGCTATCTGAAGATACCCAAATTATAAAAAATGCAGCTACTACCAACCTGTCTGAGGCCTTGCGTAATCTTTCCACCGCATTTATTGGTCTGGGCTTCATGTTCTCAACATCTTGGAAGCTGACATGTGAGTAATTAGTTTACTGTTGGTAAATTTTAATGAAAATTCTTCCTTTTCATTAGTTCTTACAGAATTCTTCCAATTTTTAAAATTTTCATGGTACATTTGCTTAATCATTTATTGATATTTTGATAATCTTGAGTAACATGTTATGTCCAAGTTCAGATCCTACTGCTTAACTCCCCAAAATTGAAGATAATCTTGAGATATAAACCTATTACTCTGTATTCTAGATTAGAAGTATTATCTGAAATTGAAGTTCTCCTTATTTGTGGATGACTTAAGTTTCTATGCCAGTTTAGTTTTTATGGGTCACATAAGAATTTCTCTTCATTTTGTTTTTGAAATTCTGTCCTTTCTTCTAATCCATTATTTTGATTGTATAACAAATTACTAACGCAGCAACAAATTTCTATGGATTTAAAACCCAATAAGCTGAGCATCTGTAAGGACGGAAACCGTACATAGAATTAGTTTATGGGTTATTGCGAATACCTATGTCAAGAAAGTTTTTTTTTTTTTTTTCACTTTGCACAGTATACTTTCAGTAACAAATACATTATTCCATCATGCATCTCCATTGAATAAGTTATTTTCTGATGTCGCTTTTGTTTTTGTTGTACAACAGTATTGGCATTGGCAGTTGTACCAGCCATTTCAGTTGCTGTACGCAAGTTTGGGCGTTATCTTCGCGAGCTTTCTCATAAGACTCAAGCTGCAGCTGCAGTGGCTGCTTCAATTGCAGAGGTTTTACTCTGTCTACTATCCTCTCTACAGTTCTCATATTTATAGTCTACATGGAGAATTAATTATGCATTATTATGCATCTCTACTTCCACCTGTCACCTTTTCTTTTTCCATTTTAAGCTGTTCTGAAACAAGAAAATTTGATTAGTTGACAAAAATTAATGATTCTAGTTAATAGGCTATGTTACCCAGAAACAAAAATGAATGTCAGTTTTGGACATGTTTCTAAGGTGTCTAACATGGCTTATATAAATTAAGAAACACGAAGAAACATCCATACATATATATTAGAAAAGAAAAATATACTAATTATGCATATAAAAATGTCATCATCATCATCATCATCATCCAAGACTTATCCCAATTATTTGGAGCCATCTACATGAAGCTTGTTCCTCCATTCTTCTCTATCAAGGGCCATACCCTTAGTAAGTTCAAAAGTTCAAATGCATAGACTATCTCCATAAGTCAAAATCCAAGGACTTGATTTCAATCCTGTCATGGAGAAAGCCTATTAGCCCTTCCTTTATGAAGTTATGGAAAAGATAGGCTTTGGTCAAAATTGGAGGTGGTTGATCAAGGGTGTACTTCTTCGGCAAATGTCTTTATTCTTCTTAATTATGTTCCCCACACCAGAGATTTGGGGCAGGGAGATCCTTTGTCTCTTTTCGTATCTACTTTGGCGGCTGAGACCTTCACTAGGAGCCTCATTCATGTCTATTCTCAGGGGCTACTTTCAAGCACGCTTAGCTCTTGTAATGGAACTAATATCTCTCGCTTGCAATGTGTACAGGATAACTAGATCTTCGGTCCAACCACCATTGCCCAGGTTGATTGGTTGTTAATTTGGAAATGTTCCAAAGTCTGTTCAGGTCTTCCTGTTAGCTTTCTGGAAACAAGGTTACTCGTGTTGGGGTCCTAGAGACAGACCTATATAGACTTGCTTCTTGTTTAGCTGTGAGGTTGACCGCTTGCTATTGAATTGTCTGGGTCTAACCCTCTAATACTGTGGTTATTGAAAGGGAATGGGGTTATCCAAAGGGTGAGATACCTTTTGCTAGGGGGCAGGATTACCCTCAGTATGGCAGCCCTGAGCAATGTACCAATATGTATATGACACTTTTAAAATTACCAGCTCGCGATGTAGCCAACATGGAATGCCTAGAACATGACTTTTTTATGAGATGGGCATTGCAAATTCAAATCTTGTCAAGTGGGACAAGTTTTGCTCACCTATCAAAGCTAGGTTTGGGACTCGAAGGATGAATTTACTGCTGCTGGGTAAATAACCACAGAGGTTAGCTGATGGCCAAACGGATGAATAATTGTGGAACTAGGTTTTTATTAGCAGATGTGGCCTGAACTCTCATTGGGTGATTGCTTCCAGGCATAGCTCACATGAGCAGAACTCTGGTTTTTGTAAAGGAGAAGGTCCAATAGTGCCTATCTACAATTGCTACACCTGCTTTTGGTGGGCCATTGAAACAAGGTATGTTTTTGGAAGACATTTGGGTTGGTAAGGCCAGGCTTGCAGACAGATTTCTTATCCTGTTCTCTTGTGTTATGGAACAAGAGGCCACAGGTACATGGCTATGAGAGAAAGGGGAGTAAGATTGGTGTCCTACTCTTAAGAACACAATTTAAAAGATGAAGAGCTGTCTCTCCCAGTATTTTTCGCAACAATCAGCAAGGCTTTCATACAATTGAAGGAGAATATTCTATGATCTAGGCACCCAACCCCTTAGGTGATTTCACTGTTAAATATTTTGTATTGTGTGTTAGTAGGCCTATCTTTGCCTAAATCATCGCTAGAAAGCCATGGGCTGTTCCTGCTCCCCTATGAAAAGGGCTCTTTGGTTGGCTCACTACTCATGATCGTCACAATAGATTACCTTGTTCACTTAGGTATCGTATCATAATACCAAATAGATGCGCCTTGTGCTGATGTGATGTGGAATCGGTTGGGCATCGTTTCCTGCACTGTGACCTATTTGGCAAGTTTGGACACACTGTTATTTGAGACTCTGTTGAGAAACTTTCTCAGCGTTGGTTTGCCCTGCCCTTGCCTGACAAGATATTTTCTTGTGGTTTATGTCCATTTTGGCTGTTCTGTGGGGCATTTGGTTAGACATAACAGTATTATTTTTGTAAAATTTATTCTACTGTGGAAACCTTGATAGAAAAAAAATAAAAGCAAATATCATTGCCTGGGCTAGCACACTAGAAAGAATTTCTGAGGATCTCAGCAGTCAATTTTCTATGGAATTGGAAAGTTATCACACACTACTGAAACCATCTCCTGCCGTCATCCATCCACCTGGCATCTCCACCTTCAGGCTCAGTCAAGTTGAACTTTGATAGATGTTCAATAGAAAACCCAGGACCTGCTGGTTCAGGGGATGGTTTAGACTTTAGAGACCACACAGGTCTAACTCTGTTGTCTTGTTCTGGACTCGCCGGAATATGTGCTAATACAGCTGAAGCTATTGCATTGCGCAGTAGTGTGAGGTTTTATAATCCAGAATGGGGATCTTTAATGGTCAAAGGGAATCCTGTGAGCAGGATCAAGTGGGCCTTCTGAAAAGCTAAATCCCTATGGTGACTTGGAAAGATTTTTGCGGAATTATTTGATTGGCTACATGGATGCTCTACTTACTCCTTTCACATTTGGGGGAATCCAATCAGCTCGTGGACTCCCTTGCGCATTAAGAAATGAACAGAAATTTGTTCTAAAATAGTCCTAAAATTGTGAAAAGCTTGGGATTTGAACTTGGACATGGTCAAAGTTGCGATAAGCATAAATTTGAACCTCGGAATGTTGTTACTATCGTCAAAATGTACAACAAATGCCGCATGTGAAGTTTTTTTTAACTTTCATATTCAGAGTTTCTAGTTGTTTTGCAACATTTCCCATTTTGAAATGCTTTGAAACACAAAATGATCGGCATACATGCATTTCTAAGTTGCATAGTCCGAAAGTATACTATAATACTGAGTTATGACATACTCATATTCCATTAGGGTCATCATCACCATCTAATGAAATGAGAGAGAGAGAGAGAGAGAGGAGGAGAGAGAGAGAGACGAACGAAGACATGACCCCAATGGCGGGTCCCTCTCTCTTTTCATCACATCCTTTGGACTGTAACTATGTTTTCTCTGTTGGATTGTCATTTACTTTCTCTAAACTATTAAAATGTGATCAGTTGACATTTATTTTTCATAATTATAGAATTTGAAGCATCATTCTTAGTTGTTGATGCCAATGTTCTTAAACCTAGTGACATAGTTCAAAAGGCTCGCCCAGGCAGCTGGGAGGCCTCACCGCACCACGCTGGGCGGCGGTGACCCGGGCGGCTGACTAGTCACCTAGGGCACCACTTGGGTGGGTGCGCAGCGCTTCCAGAGCCCTTTTGGTAAGGCAGAAATTGCCCTCACCAAAAGGGCAAAAAATGCAATCTCCCCCTTTTAGAAGGGAAAATTGCATTTGGGGGGCATTTTGCCCCCCCAAAACCCTAGAGAACTCAATTTGAGTTAGGGTTTCATATTTTTATGAATATTGTATTCTATTATGCTTTTTTATCATTTTCTTGCGTTTGTTTTCAAAGTTTGGCTTTACATTTATGATAAAACTTCATGAATAGTTCTTTTCTTTTTAAGGGTTTTCTATTTTAGTTATTGTAAAATATTTTCGGCTATCTTACTAAGTGTATGGCCCTTGATAGAGAAGAATAGAGGAACATGATTCATATGGCTGATCCGATAGCATTGGGATAAAGGTTGGATGATGATGATGATAATATATTTGGGCTATGTTTCTAATTTATAATGAACATTTGAAAATTTATAACATATATTTGGCTTTGTTTCTAATTTATAATGCAAAATTGAAATATTATTCTATTTTATGTTTCTACTTTTTAATGCAAAATCGAAAATTTATAATACATTTTCTTCCCCCTATCACACCCCCACCTTGCCCAAAACCCCCCACACAGTTGCTGTACATGCCAGCACGACCACCCGAGCGGCCACCTGTGTCTTCTTGGACATTGCTTGGTGATAGGGCTCAGACTCACCTGAATCATTTGAACCTTGAAAGGTGCTGGTTCCTATTAAAAAACTTCAGGACTTGCTCCAGTCTCACCGGATTCTGGAACCTACTGTGTTATTTTCGAAAAGACTCTGCCTGTTCTTGTTGAGACTCGCCCAAGTCGAATCAGCTGACTTGGGCTCAGGACCCTAGCAGTCTAGGCTAGAGTTCATGTTTTTATCCCTAGCTGATTCAATGGAAAAAAATTCATTTAATGAACTATCTAAAGAGATTACTTTAAACATGTGCAGTGGGTCTTCATGCACTTATATAACAAATGGCATAAAATATCAGGAATCTTTTGGCGCTGTTCGGACAGTTAGATCTTTTGCACAAGAGGAGTTTGAAATTGGTCGCTATGGAGAAAAAGTCGATGAGACTTTGAAGCTGGGATTGAAGCAAGCTGTGAGTACCTGTCATGATTCACTATTTTCATCATCTTTACACTGCTCACCTCTTAATATCTGGAATATTCTATGTACAAATGGAGTATGGAGAGTTTGTGATAGTCCAATGGGCTATGAAAAAGGTTTAATTCATTGGGCAATCACTGTTTGATGAAATGACGATTGGTGCTAGAGACAGAGTGGGATGGGTCCCACACTCCCCATCACCATCCACATCATAAACTGTTGATGTCTCCTTGTGGAGTATTGTTTGCTATGGTCCATTTGACAGTAGTATTTTTTCCCCTTCTTTTAGAATTCTTTGAGTTATATGTGCTATCTTCCCTTGCGGCAGATGGTTGTGGGCCTTTTCTCTGGAGGGCTTAATGCTGCATCCACATTATCTGTTGTCATTGTGGTGATTTATGGAGCCAACTTGACCATCAAAGGCTTCATGAGTGCTGGTGATCTCACTTCATTTATACTTTATAGCCTTACAGGTACTTCTCAAACCATTTAGAAGAACTTCCTATATGACTTAAATTATATATTTTCCTCTTCTTGAATTATATTTTTTACCATGATTTATATGAATATATTCATTAGCAGTTACTTTGGTTTTCCTAGTATTGTTTTAATGAATGAAAAAATATGATTTCAAGATTACTAAGCCATCTGTTCGTGATGGGGTTTCATTCTGTTCTGATAATTACTGGACTTGATATTAGTCTCTGTGGAAAAGTGTACTACAATCTAATGGAGTATGACATATATTACTCGAAATGGGCATCCACTGTCGTTTCTAATGATGGACAGTGGAGGTTAATTGTAGGGGGGGGGGAGAGGGGCAACAAGACATTCACCAGGGTGCAGTCAATCTCCACCATCAATATTAAGGATTAGATTGTGAATGCTCCTTCGTAGAACTGTATAACATATTCCACTGGGTAGCAATCTACTTTACCTTTATATCGTTGGGTCACTAGGGGATAGGTCATTAGAATCTTCCCTAACTAGTGTAATATTTTTTGACATGGTTTGGTTGCAGTTGGGTCCTCTGTGTCTGCCTTATCTGGGCTATATACAACCACCATGAAAGCTGCCGGAGCAAGTAGAAGAGTTTTCCAGCTTCTAGATCGTGTTTCCTCTATGCCCAAATCAGGAAATAAGTGTCCTTTGGGGTAAATTGCTGAAATCCCCAAACTTTCCGTTTTTTAATAGTTTGCTTTCATCTTCTTGGCAAACTATATATGATCACTAAACATTGGATGTGTAGCACGTAACACCTGTGGTCTGTATGCTTTATCAAAAGGAATCAAATTTACCATGGAATTGCTGATTGTGATGATAGTGATCAAGTTGGTGATGTGGAAATTGATGATGTTTGGTTTGCATATCCTTCTCGTCCTAACCATATGGTTCTCCGGGTAAGTATATACAGTTCTTTTGGAGCCTTATAAATGAGATGATATTTTCAGATCATGCTTGGAGTAGTTTCTGACGTTCTATGATGCAATGGCACCATGCATAGCTGACTTCCTCTTCATTCTAATAATGGGGATCACTAAGAAAAAGATATTCTCATGTTTTCCGTCTTTTTGAGGAAAACGAATGATTGAATCCTAGAGTAATTGCGCTCCATATGAAATTCATTGTTGACTTCTTCTATTCGAGCTTAATAAGAAGTCCGATAACTATAACTTCTTGTAGCATTGGGAGATCTTTTAGCATTTGAGATCACATACACACACGCAGACAGAGAGATAGTCCTTTGGCATCTAAGAGTAAATGACTAACATGTCTTGCAAAATTGCAGGGAGTTTCGCTTAAATTGACACCAGGTTCTAAGGTTGCTCTTGTTGGTCCTAGTGGTGGTGGAAAAGTAATCCTTTTTCCTATCTAGCTCCACTTATTTTCGTGTTCTTTTATTGATATTTTTTTTCTGTTTTTTTGCTAGCCCAGATAATTTGTGATGAACAAGTAACTAACTAATCTTTTTTAACATGTATTGTAGACAACAATTGCAAACTTAATTGAAAGATTTTATGACCCTCTCAAGGGAAAGATCCTGCTTAATGGGTTCCCATTGGTGGAAATCTCACATCAATATCTGCACAAACAGGTGACTCTTTTGGTGCTTAGTATTTACTCGCATGCAAAATATTCAATTTCAACCAACTGATTGAGATAACCTCTCTTTCTATGATGATTAATGCCATATTATTTGTTTTCTGCATCTATTGAACCCATGTATTTAACATGCATCATATTGATAATGACCAACAGAAGGAGCTTGCTCTTACAATATTAATACTGCACTCGTGTATGGATGCGCATGTGGTCCTATATCTTGAAGATGCTCTTATGTGCCATTTTCTTCTCCCTTTACCAATGACGTTTGTTTGGAAATTTCTTGTGGTACAATTTAAGCAGTCCTAAATTACAACTATTTTGCAAGATTTTCCTAGTTTTGTTGGTAATATCCACAGATCAGGTCTTCTAACTTGAAGTTCTTTTGCAAAGTACCACCTGTTTGTTTCTCAAATATCTTATATAAATATTCCAACAGTCTACTCGTTTTTGTTTCTCTTCAGAAACAAGGATTTCATAATTTATTTCTATTTTGACTTTCATTTTTGAATCACAGGTTAGTATAGTGAGCCAAGAACCTGTGCTATTTAACTGCTCCGTGGAAGAAAACATTGCATATGGATTGAGCGGAAAGGCTAGCAGCAGTGATATAGAAAATGCAGCTGTAAGGTTCGAACTCCTTCACTTTCATTTGATTCTCTCTCATTGGTATTCTTGTCTCCCTAAATCTCTCTCTAAACCTTGGGAATCACAGAAAATGGCAAATGCGCATGAATTTGTATCAAAATTTCCTGAAAAATACATGACTCATGTGGGGGAACGTGGTTTGAGGCTTTCCGGAGGTCAGAAACAGAGGATTGCAATTGCAAGGGCATTGATGATGAACCCAAAAGTGCTACTCCTGGATGAAGCTACAAGTGCTCTGGATGCTGAGAGTGAATACCTGGTTCAGGTGAGGAAAATATGGGTTCTCAAGAATTTCATTTGTGTAACATATGTGGAAGATAGCATAGGGAAGTATACCATTATCTGCTGGAATATGAGATCACAGTCTGTTGTGGTCATCACTGCCTGATGAAACGATGAAAGGTGATTAAGGGGAAGGGGGGTCCAAATGAATCGGTCAAGACCCTTATTGTGGTTCCCATCTCCACCATCACCCTGGTGGGTCCCGCATGTCATCTATCACCGTCCATCATTGGATTGGATGGTGCTGACCTCAATTGACTAAGGTTTTTATAGTCTATTTGGTTAAAGTATACTTTTTTTTTTCTCCTTTTTTTTTTTGTGGTAATTATACTTTCCCGTTGCCGGATACCACTGGTTTCAAATATCTACCATCAACAAATTTGAAAGATGAAGATTATTCTGTTCCCCAAAGCATCTCTAATATTTGTGAAAAATTTGTAAAACCTGTGTATATATTTGATTTATCTTGTGGAGAAACCTTAACCAAGCCCAAACACTAATCCTACATATGTAGTGTATTGTAGGGATAGTTTCACCATCACGCTCATGCATGCACACATTCATATTATGCATGTAGATATGTATGTCATGTATATGCTTATGTGCATGTTTATCAATGTACATGTGTATATGTGTCAATATATTCAAGTGTCTATTGTATGGTGTGTTGTTATTGTTCGTGTATCATTTTGGATGCTGATTGTGCATTTATGAATGTGGTAGGATGCCATGGACTCTCTAATGAAGGGTAGGACGGTGTTGGTCATAGCCCATCGTCTCTCGACAGTGCAGAGTGCAGATACGGTGGCTGTTATATCAGACGGGCAGATTGCGGAGAGTGGGTCCCACCAAGACCTACTTGATCATGGTGGGATCTATACAGCACTAGTGCGTAGGCAATTACAGGGGCCCAAAGCTGATTTTTAGCCTTTTGCTATCTTTATTTTGTATCTCGCATTCTTGGGGCCAGGAAGGCTTTTGCATCGTGGCAATTATATTTTCTCCATTTACTGAAAAATTGCACTAGAGAATTAATTCAAAGATTGAATTGATCTCTAAGCACGTTAAGAATTTCGTTTATGTTAGGATATTTTTTATGGAAAAACTGCATTTATGCCAGAGCTGGTAGTATTTGTTGGAGTCGATAGTGCTTTTTAGACTCTCTCTGCATGCAGCTGAGCTCTCTCTCTCTGGACAATCTCTAGAAAAATTAACTATTAGAAATATGATTCAGGGAAGTGGAGTCGATAGTGGTTTTTAGACCCTCTCAGGGTCTGTCGGGGGCTACACTTAAAAAAAAAGCAAAAAACAAAACAAATCTATACTCAAGGTTGAAATAAACTCTTCTTCTCTTCTTTATTTTTTCCAGTCAAATAGTTATTATTTATAGAAGAAAAAAAATTGAAGACCGAACTTATTTCCTAAGAAATCCTAATCAAACTCTAATCCTTCATATTTTAAAAAGTAAATGTTCAATTCTAATCCTTAATTTTCTATGACTAAAAATAAAATATAAAGACCGCTAATGATGAAAAACCCAGTATAACCCCAAAAAACTTTAATCTCCTAAAAAATAATGAACAAATTAAAACCTTATTGCATAAAAATACTATTGGAATAAGAAATTTGATGACATGTAGAGAGAGAGAGAGTCCAAAACACTAGAAAACCCCAATTTCATATGACTTATAATTACAAGATTTGAGGACTGAAAGATCATCTACAAACAAACATGGCTTCTCATTTCATATTTAAGAAAGTCGCTTCAACAAAAACATAACCCTTAAAATGTCTGCAATAGGATTCATCCACACACAAACATGCCATCTCATTTCTGATTGATGGAGCATATGTTTAGAAAAACTGAAATCTAAACTGTCCATTTGACCAAGCTAGCATGCCATCTGTGCACAGAACAAGTGCAACTTACATGTACATGTGGTCAGGTAAAAGTATTTCATGTCCCTGGGTGAGCAAAATTTACATTTACTACCTCGGGATAAACCTACTTAAGGGGATTTTATGGGCCTCTAATTTTGGGGGATCTCCACAATTTGTGAAAAATATAAGAAATAAAATTATTGCACCTTTAAACCACCTTAAAAAATTCCCCATCCCAGTAGGGAACAAAAACCTCATTTCTTGGATGGTCAGATCAAGATGTTTAGAACACAAAATCTTTTTGTCAAAATCTACTCCTGTCGGAGTAGGACATACATATGCCCCTCTGTTAAATTTTGAGTATAATTGCACTACAAAGTTCATCAGTAGACAAGGCACATAGATATCTACAGGAACACTTCACAAAGTAAGTCTATTGAAATTGCTTGCCACCAGGTTACTGTAAAGGATCATATTAGTAATGGAAATTGGAAGATAGTTGTATGCTTGATGTTGAAAATCACACTTTTTTTTTTTCTTTTGGCACTCACAGAAAACTTATTATCAAAATAAAATTACAAAGGAATCAAAAACATAAAACAAAGGTCAAGAGATATCAGGCTAACATCTAAGGAATCCGACACTAACATTGTGTCGATATAGACTGATTCTTGGAACACCGCTTCACTGGCAACGGTATCAGCCCCTTCATAAAGTTGAACTTGAAGCACAGAAAGCATTGCATCAGTGTGGCCTATGACTTGCTCTTTCCTTTAGACCAAGCTCCAAACCCACATTTTTGAAATGAACTCCGAATTAGAAGCAACAAACATTTTCTTTACACCTCTAAACACCCAGATCAATCAATTCAAAAGCCCATATTATAGACACTTGGGAGAAACTTTGCTTGAACAAGGAGATATTTAACCTCTTGCAGTCCATGGTTTCCCAGCCATTAGGCCAAATTCAATCTCCCCCCATCATCTTCAATTTGAGTCATATAACGGAGATATGCAATCTCTCTCAGGCCATGGCTTTCACAGCTATGAAAACCAATTTAAGCTCCACCCATCATCTTCAATCAAAGAGCAAAGTGATTTCACAGCCATTAAAAACCCAATTTAAGACACACCCCATCATCTTTTGTAAGGCACGAATTGGTAACTTTGATGCTCAGTACTGAACTTGATTGATTCTTCTTCAAGCTTCTTCTTTAACCTTCTCCATGTCCTCAACATGTCAGCCTGTATCAAACCGCGGTACAAAGTTTCAAAAGTGACAGTTTGTGGAAGGAAGCCTTTCTCTATCATTTCCACAAAGTAACAACAAGCATCTCTCCACTTCTTCTTCTCACATAATCCATGAACCAGCAAAGTGTATGAGTCCAAATCAGGCCCAGTTCCACTCTCTCTCATATCATTCCAAAGCTCCAAAACAATGTCCATTCGATCCAATTTACAAAACATTCCAACCAGTATATTATATGTATGAATACTCGGTGTGCATAGAGAAGATGGTTCCTTGAGCTTTCTATAAAGGTTCAATGCATTTTCCGAATCTTTTCGACCCCCATATTCCTTGAAGAAACAGTTGTAAGTTGCAGCTGAAGGCGAAACTCCATTACTGGTCATTTCATCGAGTAATTCTTCAGCAATGCCGATTCTTCCACTCGAGCACAAACACTTGATCACCGAAGTGTAAGTAGCTATTGTTGGGCATATACCCATTTGCTTCATCTCTCTAAGTTTAGAAATCACGAGCTCAGGTTTGTGTGCTCTACTATAAACATGGAGGATAATTGAGTAACTGGTTGCGTCAGGCTCGACTCCTCTGGTTTTCATCTCCATTATCAACCTTTCAGCTTTTTCAACTGTCTCGTGAAATTTAAATTCAGGTTGTAGTCTAGCCCATCGACAAATTCCATTCAATAAGACATTATATGTTATTGCATTGGGTTCTAAGCCTTTGTTAGTCATCTCTGAGAAAAGTTTTTCAGCCATGGCTGGCTTATTAGACTTTGTCCACCCATAAATCAAAATTGTATAGGTCTTTATATCAGGTGGATACTGATATTTTCTCTTGTTAAAGATCTCTGTCGCTACTTTAACAAACCCATATTTGCAAAGTGTGTCCAAGAGCATGTTAAAATCACTAGAACTGGTTTCTTTCTCTAGAAGACTTTCCATATCATCAAAGGTCCGAATGGCCTGGCGAGTGAAACCTGCGGCAATGTACCTTCTGATCAAAATTCCAAAGGTTTTCTCTGATAATTCAATGTTTCCTTCCTGACCCATTTCTATAATCAATTGCCAGGCCACATCGAACTGTCGAACTTTGCCTAAAATATTGATCATGGTGTTATAGGAGTTACAGTCATGCTTGTAAAGTGCTTGTTCTTTTGCCCAAACAAAGAAACCCATTGCAATTTTCGAAAGGTTTCGTAATCTCAATAGAACTTGGTTAACTAAATGGGGAGAGAGATGAACACCATTTAGTTGCAGAGAAGCTTCCATTGTGTGATATGGGTTGTGGTGCTCAATCAAGATTCTTGTTATCAAGTCTGCATCTTTTGAGTTTTCGATTGAATTAGGGGTGATTTCTTCCTGCTCATCCATGCATTCCGTGGTAGAAAAGAGATGCTTTGGATTGAAATCTGAGGAAAATGAACGACTTTGAGAAGGAATTTGCAGAGTTTTCAACATAAAAGGATTAAAACATAGAAGTTCAGAAATCCAACAAAAATTGGTGTGCTTGATGGGAGGATTGGCAGAGAAAGGAGGAGCACTAGTTAGAAAAGAAAGTCCCCTTTTGGGTAGGAAGAGTGAGAGAGAAGAGAACTTCATAGACGGTTATTTCTAGTGAGAGGGAGAATGAGAATGAAAATGAAAATGAGAATGAGAATGAGAATGAGAATGGGAATTTTTGAGAGGAGGGAGGAGTGAGAAAACCCGGAACGGATTGGGACTCCTGAAGGTGGAATTTCTAGAGAGAGAGAGGATGAGAGAGAAACAGAACTGGCCTTTGGGATTTAATGAGAAGGAATTTATCGGAGAACCCGTATCGTGAACTCGGTGAAAGCCCTCAAAATATCAGAGATAGTGCAGGGGAAAGGAAATGCCATGGCTGGTTTTATACGGAGAGCTTTTGGGCATATAAACGCTAACTCCCCCCGATTTCCACACCCCCCCAACCCTCAACCCCCCCCCCCCAACCCCTCACCCTCAGCCTCACCCTCACCCTCCACGCTCCACCCGAAACAAAAAAAACTCCTCACCCTCCACGCTCCACCAGAAACGCAAAACGAAAATCGTATAAAACCATGAGTCCTCGTATTATTTCACGGTGGACCTCCTCTCGTATTTCTTTCAAATGGTATAACGAAATCGATAGAGATTTCATTCTACCTTTCATTTTTTTTATCTCTTTTTTTTATCGACTTTTAACTATCAAAATTAATATTACATATATATTTTTATATCATTTTAATCCAAAAATATTTTTAATAAGTGAAAAAAAAATGATATAAAAATATTTGTTAAAGCTAATTTTGATAGTCAAAAATCAATAAAAGATGAAAATAAGAGATGAAAAGGTGTCGTATCACTTGAAACAAAAACAGAAAGAAAGTCTACCATGAAATAATATGAAGAATTAGTATTCTATATGAAAATTTCCCCAAAAAGACCTACCAAAAAAACAATAACAAGAAAGAAAACGTTTACATAAGGGTGACGACTTAGAAAATCAAATTAAGACGTGCTTCCAAAATTCACTAGAAGATGTCGTTTCGATGCTAAAAATATTCCAATCGATCATCTCAACTTCAAGATGTATGTACATAATAAAATATATATTTCAAGTCTTGAAAATAGTACATCTTGTAATGCATTATCAGGACCATCAATTTTTTAGATTTTCAAGTATTCATACATCTACTGGATCTACACTATTTTTTAATCTTTAAATTTTATAATTAGAGATGGAATTAAATTCTCATGGCATCACCAATATTTCCCGTAGTGAAATAATATGTTTCGATACTATTTGAAGGTGCACCTTGATTGTCTAGTACCTTAACTTTATACAAACCACACCCATAACAAAAAAAACAATTACGATATGTTTCCTTATTGAGAAATCTGTTTTTTTGGAGGATCTATGATAAATCTAAAAAAAATGTGAAGCAGAAAACTCTAGCTCAAAGTTGAGAACCCTTGTTTTGATAACCTGAAAACTAGAAAAAATTCGAGCTAGAGCTTGGGCAAAGAGAGATTGAGATAGAAGAGAGATCATGAGGTTATAAAAATAAAAGGGTACCAGGTAGTTTTGAGTTTCCCAATTTTTTTGAGAAATCGGCAGCAGACCCTGGTGCACTGTAGTTTCCCCCAAACATGGGAAAAATGTGGAACTACAAAGAAATATGGGGCTCGTATTTCCACACTTTTCCTATTCCTAAAGAGGGAAAAATGTAATAACTGACAAAACAAGTCACGTTCTCATGTTTTCTTTCTTTTTCGGCAAGTACGTTCTCATGTCTTCTTAGTTACCAAATAGTACATTATGATACCACTATGAATCCAATATTGTTTTTTTCACTCCTACCCCAATTCAAAAAGGTGCTTTTTTTACCAAATAGCCCCCATTTTATGTCGGACAGGCTTCAAAAAATAATACTGAAGTTTAGGGAAATCTAGAAGTTGAATGGGGCAAACCGAAGAATGAATCCAATATGGCACAAAAATGTGTTGGATCACTCCAGCCCATTAATTTCATAGTGGCGAGAAGCTGGTCTGGCAGTGATTTTTGCCGGACCGACACTATGAAAATGTTGGTATAAGGGAAAGAGGGCTTTCTGTTGTTAAATTCATTGACTTTTTAATTGGGGAAACTGTCAAAATCCGAGATTTATAATACACAAACAACTCCATATTTTAAAAATATGAAGTTTTCATTTGAAGGAGGGCCACTCAGAGTATTTCAGACTATCAACGAGGTCAGCATATTTTTTTAAAAAAACAATCCGAAATAGAGAAAAACAGATATGAGTATAATATTTGTAGCTTATTAATAATAATAAATAAAAAGGACATTTTATATAATTTTTACTGTTTTGTATGTCATCATATCATCATCCAAGCTTATCCCAATTTTTTTGGATTGGCTACAGGAATATTGTTATGCTATTCTGCTCTATCAAGAGTCATACTCGCAATCAAACTGTAAGTCTATTTATCTCTTTTCATTGCTTCCATTTACATCCTTTTTCATTTATCCTTTTAGATACCTTCCATTTAAATTACATGATGAAGTTTCTATGAGGCTTAGGCTCTATGAAAACAAAATAAAGCCTCACTTTTGACAATAGAAAGCACTTTTGACAATATAAATCTTCATCTAAAAAGCACCATTGACAATAAAAATCTTCATCTAAAAAGTACCCTTGACAATAGAAATCTCCATGATGGATCTAAATAAATTTCTAACACTAACAACAAATTTTGAAACTCAAAAAATGGTACAGACCTTGTGGATTTATGAACTCTTAAATTTATAGTGAAATGGATGGTCTTGATAATTCGTTACAATATACATGATTTTTAGAGTTTAAAATCTTAATTTTTTCCATAATATGTTAAAGTCGAGATGAGATAAAAAGATTTTCCAATGCTTGAATTGTAATTTTTGATGAATTATGGGTGAGGCTTTACTCTATTAAACCATTTTCTTAAAATAAATCGTCCATCCTAACTGGTATCGCTCTAACTTGATGCAGCGAGGCCACCATATATTTTCTTATATATTTTAAAAGGGAAAAAGTTTATTTAGGGTTGCAATCTTAAAATGTAGAATCACATATGCACCTCCAAAATCTATCGGAATGTTGTGTTAATGTTGAAAAATCCTCTAATCGATCATCTTGATATCGAGATGTATGGATATGAAAAAAAAAGTTATTGAGTCTCATAAATAGTGCATCTTGCAACACATTAACTAGACCGTCTATTTTTAAGATTTCGATATATTTATAGATCTACTTGATTTTAACTATTTTCAGAATTTAAAATTTTATAATTAAATATGAAAATATATTTTAAGATAATCCTAAGAATTTTTTACAACAAAATTACATGATAAAATTTTGAGATGCGACTTAATTGAACTGCTTAAGGTTGCAACTTTATAGAATAAAACAACTAGCTACCAACTGGATAAAGGGCCTCAGGGGTTAGTGTAATAATGTGCCATGGGCGCGACTTCATTGAAGACCGGGCATCGTGGAAGAAGTAAACCGGCCCGGCCCAAAAGTCCTGGGATAGGCCCGAGCTGTTTCTAGCCAGCCCGAGCAGTACACGGGGTCTGGACGAGGGGTAGAGAGAGAGAGATACAGGCCCGCTTTTGTAGTGAGAGCTTTAGAGAGAGAACGGGAGCGAGCGTCAGAGATGGGCTACTGCGCGTGAGTGTTAGAGAGAGAGAGAGGAGGGGGGGAGAGTTTGGCGGTGTTGAGACGGTTAGGGACAGAGAGTACGGCGGATCGGATACTTTGATTGTTCGAGCAGCATGTACCAACTGCTTTATATGGGGCAGAAGTTCGAAACCCAAAAAAGGAATCACAATCAACTTCACTCCTTTTTCACTGTGGTATATATTCATGCTACAGTTCAAAACCTTAACACAACTCCTCTGTTCTCACTCTCCGTCTGGTGAAAGATGAACAGGCTTGTTGGTTTCTGTTCCAAAACCAAGAATTCGAAGTTATTTTGGAGCTTTTGCCATCAAGAGTCCCACCTTTCCCAGAAATTACCGACTGGGTTTTCTCCATTTCAGTCTTTTCACCAATCTTTCCATTCATGGAAGCCTCAACCTACTCTTTTGCAGAGGATTTCAAACCAGAGATATATAAACTCAAATGTTTATTCACTCTCTCTCTCTAGAAATTTTCTTAAAACGGTGAAGATTCCTAAAGTGAAGCCCTTGGGTTCAAATTCTTTGAGGTTTTTTTTCAACCAGGCTGAAAGATACGGGCAACATTATGGCTGGTAATGCATATTTGCTTATCCTGTGATTTGGTTTACTGACTTTTGCATTGTTTTGGATAATTATTTTTGTGTGTTTTTGACTAATGGCCTCTAAATACTATTGAGGATAATCAAGTTATAGGATGGTTCTTTAATGGAGTGAGTTTTGGTACTTGTGGGCTTCTATGTTTGAACTTATTTCTCTGTCTGGAAATGCTCTAGGTGTTGGTGATTGTAGGTGTGGTTTGCTTCAGAAATCTTATCTGCTATTCTACTTGTTGTTGCTGAAGATTCATGTCAAAATTCTTCACCCAATATGTATTTACATTTCTGAAGGTGTTTTCTGTCAAGTGGGGTTTTTGTCATTCAAGAACAAGAAACTGCTAGTTCACAGAATATATTTGTATGAATTTATGTAAAAGTTTTTGCAGGTTTATAGCATACATTCCCTCTTTCTGATTGAGAGCCCAAAAGACTAAAATGCATTACAACTAAGAGATCCATCCAAGGCTCTGAAAAAGAACTAAATGCATTATAACCTACCATCTGTAGAAAGTTTTTTTTTTCATTTGAATGGTACATTGTACAGAAAATAATCCGCTTATTTAACTAATAGCCCATTGCTACCTCTGCACTGCTTCTGCTATTGGTTCCAACTATTTGTCCCCTGATTTTTTTCCCCCTCTTGTGAGGTGATTTGTACCAGGAATCTTCATAATTTTCTTCTTGGTGGATGATCTCTCTCTCTCTC
>NW_006500104.1:4858662-4884133 GCF_000471905.2 Amborella trichopoda
TTTACGTTCCCTCGTACGTTTTTCCCCTTTCCTTCGTTGTAGGTGTAGTTTGTTACCTACGGAAGTACTTCTATTAATTTTACTTTCTTTGGTTGGTAGTGATCTCTCTCTCTCTCTCTCTCTCTCTCTCTCTCTCTCTCTCTTTCTCTCTCTCTCTTTCTCACATGTAGGCAGTGTGAAGGTTATAATGTGGTTCGGTGAATTGCATCCTTGATTTTAGTCTCTCTCTCTATATCTTTTCGCCGAAGAGTGCCACGTTTTTGCATTGTGTAATGTTCTCATTCGGAAGGCTTCAATTTCAAATCCTTCGTGGGACTAATTTCCTTGGCATGAGATATAATTATCCTCAATTCATCCTCGTTGCAGGAGATCGCTGTTCTCATCACATGGTAGCATGTTGTGGAGCCTTATTGGAGCTAATGTTGTGGCTTTCTTCTTATGGAGGACCTTAGACCCTACTTTTATGAAGGAGAATTTTGTGGTTGTCCTTCTGCCCATGCTATTATTTTCAGTTGACCATTGAGTTATTATAAGTATTAAATACATAACAAATCAATATCATGGAAATCTAGGGATTTTATCTTTTTCGAGTCTCTATAAAATGGACATAGATGCATTTGACGGACATGTTTAGTTAATGCATAACTCTTCCCATTTGGAAATGATTTGATTTCTTTTAGACTAAAATTTTTCTTGTAGGTCTTGCTTGGGATTGGAAGTAAAAGATGCTTATTTCTAAATCCATGCCCTTTTCCTTGCATCATAACGACGTCAGAAAGCAAGATTCATATCGATATTTCCATTTATTGCTTCTATTATGTTATCGACTGACGATTTTATGTTATATAGGAAAGAAATGTTTTGGTTGAATATATGTAACATTTTGGAGTACTATTAAAACAGTGTAAAATTGATGTTTAGAGATTAGCATCAGCCACACTGACTCATTTGATTGCACTAGATGACACAGAATTGTGCTTCAACAGAAATCTGATCTTCATTTCCAACCTGAACATAAGAGTTTCTCTTGGGAGTTTAGCAGGCTTCTGGCCATTAACGAAGTTGCGGACTAAACATAACACAAAGACATTTAGGGACAGCCACGAATTTCGCTTTAGTAAATGATTTGCATTGCTTATCAAGTAATAGTATAAGTGATACACTACAAAGCACGTAGTGGAGAGTACAAGTGATGCATTACAAGAGAAAAGTGGAAGGTCAGTCCCAAACAGTCAATGGCTCTTTAGAGGCTCCATATGTGGCTAGAGAATTGACCTTTGCCTAAGTTCTTTAAGAAATGCTGAAAAACTAACTCTTAATAACTAGTGGTCCTTAGGATCTCCTCTAGCATGACTACATTTTGTCATGGAATAGAAGCTCCCTGCTAGTCTAATTTGGGATGTTTGAATAGTCTCCATTTACAATAGGGGAACCAAGACGAGAAGCCTGAAAATTATATTATTCTCAGAGAGTGATTTCTTCCACATCTATGAAACTTACCACACTAAATCAGCCTGGGAAAACATTTTCCTGTCGTAGACCACAGCTAGAATTTCTTTAAACCTGCGGCCTCTCTGAACGTGGACCACGTATGGAGCTGCCATTTGTGCTTCAATGTCCTGATAATACTGTTTTTTGAATAAAATGTCCTGATAATACTTCTCAGGAGTCTTACTACAATAACAAACTTAATCTCAATCTAGATTTTGAACTATTAGTCCCAGTAGCTTGTTTGAATTCATAGATCGCTTTGTTTGATATACAGTTTCAGGACTTGCTAGACATACATCGATGTAGGGGTTGCACGTAAATATTCAAATTGTGGTATCTTTTACTAACGGAGTAAATATCTCCTCATAGTCTAATAATCCAATGAGGACCTTAACTAGGGTTTCTTTATAAGTAAAAGATGTTCCTTATTTTTTAAGAATAATCATTTTCCTATCTCTTTGACAAATGCTCACATCAACTACCAAGCAAGCCTCTCATTTCCTGATAGATCCAAGTGATAAGGTCCTAGGCATATAAGTCTGCTTAAACTTGGAAGGGAACCAAGTCCCATATGTGGTTCTATTCTTTTGCTTCAATTTCTTGCTGGCCTTTTCCAATATTTATGCAAATCTTGGCCTTTTATGGATGCATGATCAAGCAAATGAAACAATCAAACTCATACAGAATAGGTGGAACAAAAACATCAAAGTAATGTCATTCGTAATTGAAACAAAAGGACGAATACTGGAATAGCATAAGAAGAATATGTCCAATGTTCTTCACTTCCCCCAACTTGCTCCACTTGTTGCATAGAGACCAAAGTGTCTATAGTCCTTTTAATCATATCTTATTAGTAATATTCCTGGCTTAAATTTCTTCTACCATGCATTTTTCAAGAAAAGCGAGTATTCGTCTCATGGCATTGTGACTGTCTCAAGTGAATGACCATTAATGTTGATGAAGCAAGCTGAAAATACGTTTGAATTGGCCAAAGGCTGTTGAAATAACATAAGGAGAGTATCTAACTTTTATAGTAAGAGTATGTTAATTTTTTTGGGTAAATCCAAGTATGTTAACTTTAGGATCCTTTTCAATTTGTTGGATTTCCAAGAAAATACTCTTGGCTGCTTTCAAAAGTTAGTTCAGTGCTTTGAAGCAAAATAGGAGGAACAAAGCAAACATGATGCAAGATAAAAGATGGCCACAAAAGGCGATATTCCAGACAAGATTGTTGTGGGAATCCTATTAAATAGTTTAAATTGAACTATTGTTGTATCCATATCATGGTCCTGTTCATGTAGAAAAGTTTGGATTTGGATCGAAGAAGAGAATGGGTAGTTTCTTACATATGCTTATTCACATTCAATAACAGCATTCTTTTGTGCCGTGTTAAGGAGTAGTGCATTGATAACCCCATGTCATGCATTTCACTTATCGGAAAAGAAAACTCCCACCATGCATTCTAACTTATTCATTAAATATTTGAACATTGTTCTCTAAAGTCAATTGTGAGATTTCTCCATGTGGGTCTCAAAATTCTATAAAAAAGATAAGTGCATCATAAACATATGAGTGTACAAGTATGTTGAGAAAAGTCATCAAAGCGAACATGGTACTGTAAATCTGTTTGGACAAAACATGAGAATGACCCAATACAAGAAAATAGATTAAAAAATTGATAGTGCTTTTACTCTTTGAGGAAGTAATTGGAGGAGCTCCCTGTTTGGCTGTTTGCAATTAGTTTTTTAAAGAAAAGAGGAAATGTTGAAGTGTTTTGTAAACTGGATATTTGCATTGCCATTGGTTATGTCTACTTTACGAGCTAAGCGGCATTGTGCCAATTTTATTAAATAGGAACGTATGCCTTTTAATTAGTGAGTAAGATTAATATCAATATCTGGTGGCTGTTTAATTTGAGCTTATCACTCTCGCATTCTAGCTTGTCTCACATCAAATGTAATTTATTCTTACTCCATGAACATCATAAGAGTAGATGCTAGAACAAAGTATTTTTGTTCTTCTACATTTCTTAATATTCCTTTTATTTCTTTTTCTTTTTGAGAGGATACAAGGATATATTTGGCTGTGATGAGATTTTTCTCTTTGCAAGCAGATCTCAATGGACAACATTAGAAAAGGTCATCTACACACAATAATCACTTCTTCATTTAGTCATATAAGCTTCGACCATCTTTTTAGCAACATGATTGGCCTTTACTTTTTTGGCGGCCAGGTATGCTTATATCCCTTATATGACTTGTGTGGCTTCCTTTGAGTGCACATGGCTTATTTGTAGAACATGTAAGTGCCATAGATATGGATATTGTTAGCAGCTGCAGTCTGATGTAATTTCTACCAATTTGAATCTTTTAAAATCAGAAAGAGATGTTTCTTGCAGTTGCTGGCTACCTTTTTTATAGTCAGAGCAATTTTTTGTTTTTGTTATGCTTAAATTGGGTAGGCATAATTTGCTGCATAACCTTCCACATAAGAATGGTTTCACGATTATTGCCAACCTGAACCAAAAACCGCCTTTCTTAGCTAATCAACATGGTGGGGAATTTCTTCTCTTCACTTCATGACCCTGAAATGCTCCATCCCATAATCATTCATGTTCCTCGCATTTTTCATCCTATTTAAAGCTGTCTTTGAATTCAGGCTGGAAAGTTCTGTAAGGGTTCGTGCATGAAAAGTTTACTTCCTTGAGGGGGGCATATGGAACACTGTAATTCCTCTTTTTCCTCATATTGTTGTTCCAACCCTTGGGATCACATTCCTAGGAGTTGGAAAGTTAATATTTGTTTTGTTCATTTATGTTTTGTTGACAACTTGACATATTGCATCGTGGAGTACAACTGGCAGCCAAGTTTTTCAGTTTGATGGCCTGATCATGCCGGAATACCCTTGTTCTGTATTTCTCCAATTAGTCTCTACCAGAATGTAGGGGAAAAAATCAGAATAGTATATCTTTCCTCTTGGCGGGCTAGAAAATCAACTTAGAGGAAGGGTGCACCACCCTAGAGTAGCAAAATGCTTAAACACTTGTAATGTACTAATATTGCTTCCAGACGTTCTCCTCTTTATGTTAAAAGAAAATGACCTTCTCAGGATTCCCTATTTTATAGTACGACTAGTATTTATCTCGTTTTTCATTTTGTTTCTGGATGCTAAAAAACTTAATGTAATATCTACCATCTATGAGCGAAATGTTTGTTTACCCTTCAAAGTTTTATTCTAAGCTTTGCGATGTTTGTAATGTACTTGATCCTCTTTCTTTGTTTCTTTTTTTTTTTTTTTTCTCACACTTGATCAGATTGAAAGGCTCTTTGGACCTCGATATCTGCTGAATCTATATCTCGCAGGGGCAATTGCTGGCTCAGTATTCTTTTTGGTGCATGAACGGTTAATAAAACCATCCTGGAAGGTATTCTTCTTTGATGGTCGAAAGTCGTCTATTATTTGGTATTTTGGAGGGTGTCTTTGATCCAAATACATGTTCGAATCAACCTGTCCTCAACATGGTGCAGTATGCAATGGTGTTCACCAAAAGTTTCAGACACTATGCTCAAAATCTGCATTCAAAATCATTTTTGTGTATGTTTTGTAATTTTTTTGGTTATGATCAAAATAAGCTGTGAAGGGCTAACAGTTACTCGTACCAGATTTAAATCTTGCAGGATGCTGGAGATTGAAGTCTTACCTAAATATTGTGGGTTTCAGTCTAACATGTCGTTTTTCTTAATATTATCATTACTATTTTCTTAGATTATTGATGTCTTTGTAATATTTTCAATCAAAATAAATTTTTTTACAATTAAATAGAATGGTCCATCTCCACTTAGTCATGAAAATTATCTATTGTTTAAAATATTCCTTGCATATTGAGGAACTTCTCTCAATCTCATAGTTTTATATAAATCTAATAAATTTCTGCATGGATTATTTGAAGCACGACTGAGCATGCAATTGTGCATCACACACATATGTGTGTATGGTTGACAATGCTTTGACACTTTGTTCATTGCTTTTATGTTAGAGGTTTCAAACAACGTCACCTAGCCTGTGGAGAAGTACTGGAGCTCTGGTAATAAATTCCTTAATGATTTAGGAGATGAAATGTGATGGACTTATTGTACTTTCTCTTCCTTGGTCTTACATTTATAATTGTTCATGTTCATTTTAATTAAGAATGATTGAACAAATAAATTCTATTGTAACTTTTTCTATATATTCTTTATGCTGACTTCCATATATCAGGGAGCTAGTGGTGCGGTAAATGCAATAATCTTGCTCAATATATTTCTATTTCCAAAGGCTGTGTATTATTTCAATCTCATCATACCTGTTCCTGGTGCACTGTTGGTAACTTCATCAAACTTTATATTTATCCGGGGCTCTGTGTGTGTGTGTGTGTACGTGTGTGATTTGTTGTAATTCTTTGTGGGTTTTGTTTCAGGGAGCTATCCTGATTGGGACTGATATTTACAGAGCGTATCAGGTTAATACTATTATTTTTTTATACAACTAAAAAAGATCATGGGAGTTTTATTGTACATTTTGAAGTAAAAAAGTTGTCTAGTCTTCTGAAAATAGCCGAAATATTTCACAAGTTATTTGCAAATCCTTCAATAATTATTTGGAAAAAAGTATTTGGAGCTCTTTGGAATTTCAAATTTTGACAAATGAGCTAATGCACATATGCTTTCTTAGAGTTCGCATGAATATTAGAACTATTTTTTGAATAATGCATCATACTGTCTATGCATTACTTTTAATGCTATCATTTTAGGTCTTGTATCTGTGTTGCATGGACACCGACACAAGTGTCAATGTCTGACATGTATTAAAGTGACTAGTAATTCTCCCCGAAGAGTAGCTATGGTTAATTATATGGAAAAGTTCGGATAGACCCCTAATTCCTCACATTATTTCCTGGTAAACCCTCGTTCCGTTGTTCTTTGAAGCAGCATAAGGAAACCCTTTAAAGATTTCACCGTACCCCCTCATCTCTTATCTCTATATTTTATATCTAATTATAAAATTTGAAATTTAAAAAATGGTTAAAATCATGTAGATCTATAAACATATGAAAATCTTGAAAATGGATGATGTAGATAATATGTTGTAGAATGCACTATTTCTGAGACTTAAAATCTTTTTATTTTTCATAGTCATACATCTCGATGTCGAGATGATCAATCAAAGGGTTTTTCAACATTAAAACTACCTTTTTTGATAGATTTTTTAGGGGCATCCGTAGTTCTACATTACAAGGTAGCATTCTTATATAAAATTTTTCCTTCTTTTATTGACTTTTGATTACAAAAATTAGCCTCAACAAATCCTTTTATATCATTTCAACCCAAAAACTTTTTAACCATCTTTTCCTCTTTCCACCCATTAAAAAAGTTTTTGAGTTAAAATAGTATAAAAAGATTCGAAAAGTCAATAAAATAGGGAAATAAGAGATGAGAGGGTACGGTGAAATCTTTAAAGATTTCCTTATGCTGCTTGAAAGAAAAATTGAAGGAGGGTCTACCATGAAATAACATGAAGAATTAAGGGCCTATACGAAATTTTCCCTTAATTATATATGTAGAATTATTCTTTTATTCATAAAATAAGTTTTCTTATGAATATACAACTAACTCTTTTGTATCTAGAACAGAAACGAATGGTATAAGTAGTAGTATGTGGCATTCTCATTGAGCAAATTCCAAGTTTAATCCCTAAGCTGGAACCATTTGATATATTTTGTCATATCTTAATTCCGCCATGTCTGGCGGTGTCACTACATGTCTACATGGGGTATTGAGTCAAGATGGGCGCATATACAATGCAGTCCCATGAGATGACATTATATGCCTGTTATGCTCCCTCATACACCCATTAGGGGAATCTTTTAGTTTGAAAGTCCACAAATCATCTTTAATTCACCTTCTACATCATATGAACAGTCTAGAGTTCTTGTTGCAGCCGATGTTCATTTGGAGCATTTTTCTGGGGTTCAAAATGCAACTCTTTTTCTAGACCTTATA
This sequence comes from Amborella trichopoda, assembly GCF_000471905.2. Next base: position 4,866,192 of record NW_006500104.1, read on the forward strand.
GATGACAAGAGATGATTTGGGAGTTTTAAGGGTCAAACGAAACCCCTAACACAGTGTTTACTGAGTGTACGATTAGGTAATGCTTATTCTGGAATTCACTAGTCTGTCTCATTTCTTGCAGGGGGATATCCATATCTCAGGAGCTGGACACTTGGGTGGAGCTTTTGTTGCTTTCCTTGCCTGGCGTCGAATTAAGAGGCCCAAGTATTAGGTCTAATATTCTCTCTCTCTCTCACACATGCATTCCCACACCAGGAAGTTTTGACCAAGTATTAGGTCTAATACTCTCTCTCTCTCTCTCTCTCACATGCATTCCCACACCAGGAAGTTTTAACCAAAGTAGTGCCATGAGTCTTTAGCCAAATGAACAAAATTTTGTGATGAGAATGGAACAGGCATTTAAAGGTACCTGTCCAGTGGTTTTCTGTTGATACTTGCATGTACACACTCACACATTAAGATGCACATGGAGTAGTCAATCTCTCTCTCTCTCTCTGTGCACTCAGCTGGGCTAACGTTTCAGCTGACTAATTTTTGAATTTGCTCTTTCTCTCACTCCCTCTCTCTCTCATTAATTGGCATGGCAACAACATACTCCTCTTGGATGTATTGATGAAGTCAAGGTGATTTCCTTCCTAAACAAACTCGGGAAATTCATCTAAGCAAGCTCAGGAATTGAATTTCCCATTCATCAAATTGAAGAGGCAGTCTTGCCTTGATTTTCTAACACCAGTGTCGTTGCTTCTGGCTTCTATGCGCGCGCGTATGAGTGTGTGTGTGTGAGAGAGAGAGGGAGGTGTGTAGAAGTGCGCGCGTATGAGTGTGTGTGTGTGAGAGAGAGAGAGGGAGGTGTGTAGAAGTGAAGGGTTTTAAGAAATTAGAGTTATTGCTTTTTCTCTTTTCAGATTGATTCCTATTTTTTCTTGAGATTGATTACAAGGTGAATAATAAATGAAATAAAAAATTTCTAGGTCACAAGAAACTTCCCCAAACGAGGGGTTTGATACAGTTTGGTCTCCCACTACGAGCATGTAACCTATAAAAATGTTTTGCACCCTAAAAGGCTTTTCAGCTTTGGCAGTGTAGCAAGACTATATTGAGATTTATTTGATGAATGGACATATTTTTTGCCTGTTAAGAGCTCAAACATGATTTTGTTCTTTTGAAATAGACCAGAATGGGAATCATTTTGGAAAGTATTAAGATACAAATCCATCAACTGTGGTTTCCATGGCACCGAGTGCATTGAGCTAAAAATCCATTAAGTGTTTTCCTTACGGGATCAAATGTACAACTTGGTCCGGTGGGATTTGGACACTCTAGTTATTAGCTTTTTTTAATAAAAGGATCTATCATGCCGGTGTCGTTATGTAAGGAATCAGGCTTCGGTTCAAGTGTTTAGCATTTGACATAGCAATGCTATATCTCAATTTTGATTCCTACTATAGAGCAATCCAAAAAGGAAAAAAATAAAAAAAATAAAAAAATAAAAAAGAAAAAGAAAACACGAGGTTGTTCTCTAGTGACATTTCTTGAATAAAATGCCGATTATATTTTGTATGAAAGTCTTATTTGAACAATGTCATGAACCGTATTAAGTATTTTATTTTGGAAAAGCATATGTAGTGCTCATTTACTTTTAATACAAGGTTACAATCACTCTCATCAGATTTCAAATCGGGTGGTTGTGTATCTTGACTATCTAGTAGGAATTGTGATCTTGTATCAAAGAAAAAGGGAGGTACTATACAATTATTTTTATACTTTTTGAAAAAGTTCATATAGAGATGAGGCTCTAAACATTTAAATTAGAGCCCACATCAAAAATTTCACTAGAAGAGGTTGCTTTGAAGCTCAAATATCTTCAAATTGATCATCTCGACATCAAGATGCATGGACATAAAAAAAAAATGGGTTTCAAGTTTTGAAAATAGTACCATCTTATAACACATTTTTGGACCATCAATTTTCAAGATTTTCATAGCTCTGTTTGATCTACATTATTTTTGAAGCTTTAAACTTTATAACTAAATATGAAAATATATTTTAAGGTTGTCACAAAGATTTCCGGTATTGAAGCCAAATTTCTCGATACTATTTGAAGGTGCGCTTTATTTTGATTGTTTAGAGCCTCAGCTCTATACGAACTGCACCCTATTTTTTTATCTGAAAATAATATATATATATATATATATTTATATTGATGTCCATTTGTCTGGTATCAATAAGTAATCTTAGCTTTCCGTTCAATTTGAATTGATCACACGTATTAGGATTTAGGAGTAGAAGAGAGACGAAGTTTTTATAAGGCCTAGGCTTTATGAAAACAACATAAACTTCACCTCAAATACCTGTTTGGAAAGCATTTTTGGCAACAGAAATCTCTATGATGGCTCTAAAATAGATTTCTAATGTTAACAACAAAATTTGAAACTAAAAAATATACGGATCTTGCAGATCTATGAACACTTATTTTTAGTGCTAAATGGACGGTTTAGATAATTTGTTACAATATACACTCTTTCTAGAGCTTGAAGTCCTAAATTTTTTTATAACCAAAATGTTCAAGCTTGGTAGGGGCCCTTCTTCTCTACTGAACTACCCAAAAAAAAAAACGCACCCATAAAGAAATAATAAATACACTAGCAAGATACACTCTAAATGTTTAAACTCTAAAAATGGTTCAAATCAAGTGGATCTAAAAACACATCAAAATCTTGAAAATGGACGGTTCAGATAATGTGTTGCAAGATACACTATTTCGTGGTCTCAAAATCTTTTCTTCTTTTCGTATTCATACATCTCAATGTCAAGATGATCCATTAGAGGGTGTTCCAACATCGAAACAACCTTTTATGATGGATATTTTAGGTGCATTTTTTATCCTATATTTTAAGGTTGCAACCTTATATAAATTTTTTCTTTATTTAAAACATTTTCTATTGATTGTTCTAAAGCAAAGTATTGGGAGTCCACACTTACATGTAGGAGCATCTATTAATAATCATCATTTTATTCTTTTTCCAATTAATTAGGGTTGGCTACATGAATCATGGTTCTTCATTCTGTTTTATTAGAGGCCATATCCTCAGTGAGGCCATAAGTTTTCATATATTTTCGAACTACTCCTATTATTACTAAACTTACACTACATAGATTCTATTAACAACAACAACAACAATAATTTGTAATAAATAGAATGACCAAAATACCCATAGTAAGTGTTGTAACATTTTGAAAGAGATCGACTATCCTAAAGTCTAAGACTTCAATAAAAAGTTAATATCCTTGCTTAATCTCTAGGAATCCTTTCTCCCTCTCTCTCTCTCTCGTATACTATACTATACAAGTAAGGCGTACCTCTAAGTTTTGTTCGAAGGAATAGTTGTGGTGTCAGAAACCTTGTCATAGCTTGAAAATTTATGTTTAACCCAAAGTATGAATTGTAAAAGTTAAAAATAGTGCAGATTGAGTAAATCTGTAAACATTTTAAAATCTTAGAAATAGACAGTCCAGATAACTTGTTACACAATGAACTATTTTTAAGATTTGAAATTCTTTTTTGTCTTTGTACAATATATTTGGAGGGCAAGATGAGCAATTAGAAGTTTTTCTAACTTCGGTACACCTTATTCTTCTAGGTTTTAGAAGGGCGCCTTACTTCTATAAACTTTTTCTTAAATTTATATGTGATCTCTAAAAACCAAAAAGTGGATTTGGGTTGTGATTTTTTTTTGGGTAAGTAAAGTGGTATGTCAATGGAGATTTGCGCCCCTAGGCTCTTGCACATTAATGAGAATAGAGTCAAAGACCTTACCATGAAACTCGACAATATTACCACCAAGGCCCTAAGCCATTCTCTCCAAAAGGGAGTGATTCGAGTCAAGTTCTCTCACAATAAAGATGCCCGTCTCACCTTTAAGCCAAATACATTGTTACTTAATGAAATACTTATGAAAAACAAAACAAAAAAAACAAAAGATCTCGCCTAAAAGATTATATACTCCTGCAAGAGCATATCGTGTATTCACTCCCTGGGTAAAAATGAGTACTTGTTTTAGGACTGTAATTTTCAGAACGGTACCTCCTCAACTTGGTAGCTGTCACGCGGGCTTTCTTAGCCCATGCAGCCCAAGTGCGCAATTCTTGGAAGTCAGGTTCAGCCTCTCTCAGTGCCACCGCATAGCCAAAAAGCATCCTTACAGGGTAAAGTGATGTCAATCCTCGATCATACATTACCGGCCTTTGATCACAAACGACCTTCTCTTGGTCACACGCCACTCCCTCGGTCATATGCCACAGTCCTATGCCTATCGACTATATTCCAACGATCACCCCTCTGGGATCCAAGATAATCGGGCCCTCTGCTTCTTCATGTCACTTCGCACGTTCGTACCCTTGCACCAAGACCTCTGGCTGCTTGCGCACATGCATCACATAGGTCACATGAGCCTTATGCAGAAAAGGGTCCCACAATAGCCTAGGAAATAAATAAAAAAAAGATCACTTTATATGTGCCTAAAAATATATTGACATTGGGATTGAATGGACACCGTCCGATTTCTGGCAGCAAGTTCTAAGGGTCCTATTTCTTATTTCAAGTATCTTGCCTTTATTATGTGGCTCTCAAATTTTCATTTAGAAGGAGAAAATAAATATCCTCATTGGGAACTTCATCCGAAAGAGCAAGCGAACAATGTGCTCAGATTGGAGCGTGCTAAATGTTTATTTTTGGCCAAAATGTTTGAGGTCAACTTTAAAGCGACGCTCGTTTGATTGAACTCGAGTTGTTAAGTTAATGTAAAGAGTAACGATACTATGAGACCCTCCACGCATGTTATTAGGACCTAGAATGATCACCATTAAATTTTAACACAAATCTCTATAAAAGTCATCAATGTACTTATTCACCCAAGTCCCACACCCATGTCATAATCTTTCTAAAGATCTGTGTCAAAATTTAATGGTGATTTTTTGAGGTCCTACTCATATGAGTGTGGAAGGGTCTCATTTTGTCATTACTCTAATATAAAAATATGATTAAAAGATTCAGCAGAAATGAGTCTCCATGCTCAATTACAAGATTTATTAGTGAGGCAGATGCCCAATAATCTCACTTTAAAATCCACGTTTATTGGAGCTTTATATTTCTTAACGTTAACATGCAACCTTTTTTTTTTTTTTTGTGAATTAATGGGGATGATGAGCCTCTACCCGTTTTGATTTTATTAATAATTAAGATTACAGTAGTGTTAAAAATGTTAAAGTGTATTTTCTATAAATTATGCTAGTTTTTGTTTTATTTTATTTTGAGTGTTGTCGTGAGGTTGTATATATAATTTTATGAAATAAAAAATTATGGAACTACTAAGTGATTAGTAATTATTGTAGTAAATACAATTGTAAAAACCTCTATTTAAAGAAAGGTGTGTGGTCAGAAAATGGGGTCATTTGTATCAAGTTTTATAATATTTTTGTGTACCCCAATTTTCATATTTGAATGAAAGTTTATTTTTCACCTCATTTTGGTTGTTCTTCTTCTGTCTCTTTGAATGTGAGTCTTGGGCTAGTGTGACATTATTACACTATTGAGAAGCAGATTGTTCCGACATTGTGGCATATGGCTTTCTCCACATGGTATAAGAGCCACAAGGGTAGTGGTGATTTTGTCTTGACTTCTTTGGTGAAGAAGATCGATTGTATTTTTGAAGATGAATTTGCGTAGAAGGTCGAATGGTTTTAGTATTGAGTTGGAAAGATTTTTTTGTTTCCCAATTCTTCTTAAAGATCAAGAATCTTTGTTTGGAGATCACTCATTGATATGGAAGAACCTATTTCGGAGGAACGAATAAAGAGTGCATCATTTGTGGGTTAAAGAGGTAGTATATTCTCTATATTACTTATAAGGGTGGGCTACGCAGCCATCCTTGATGGAGAATCTCCCTGATGGCTTGTTAAATGGCTAGATTTTTTATTTCTAGAAGTGATGGAGATGATTGCATTACACTTAAGATCTAGGCATGGTCTCCTTTCTAGAAAATAACTTTAAGGGGGAGGGGGGGGGGGGGGGTGTATTTTCTAGAAATCATATTAGTTTTTATTTTATTTTTTTAGTGATGTGGTTGTGTATATAATTTTATGTAATAAGAAGTTATAGCACTACTAGGTGGTTAGTAGTTATTACTGTAAGTGAGTAGTTATTGCAATAAATATCGTTATAAGAACCTCTATTTAAAGAGAGGTGTGTAGTCAGAAAATAGGGTCACATATATCAAGCTTGCAATACTTTTGTCTACCACATTTTTCATTTTGAAAGAAAGTTTTTTTTTCACCACATTTTGATTGTTCTTCTTTTATATCTTTGATTGTGAGTCTTAGACTAGTGTGACATTATTACACTAACTGAGAAACAAATAGTTCTGGTATTGTCGCATCCGGCTTCCTCCATACCAAGTAGAGTACAAATACAACCAAGTAAGATTCTCAAAAGGGATTCCGGCGGAGTCATACAACTTTCACTTCTTACCATAAAAGTAAAATTTTGTTGCTTAAATTAAAAAACAAATTTGAAGTACAAGTGTACTAAGCTTATAAACTCATTTGCAAAGACTTCCTTTACAAGTAATGGGTAAGCAATAATGAAGTTGTTTTCTTCTTCAAAATTATTTGTAAATGCTTCTAAAAAAAGACAGAATCTTTATAAGTCCTAAGTTAAAGAAATATTAAAGCTTTCTATATTATGAATTTCATTCATTCAATAAGGGTCAAGAAAGAAAGGGTACAATCACCAACAATAAGAAAGGCTATAACCACCAACAATGATCGGTGTACACCACCGTTTGCTTATACATCAATTTCGGCATTAGCTTCTCTAAAACAATGATATAGCGAGTGTTCGCAAAATCCAACGGAAACGGTTAACCAGACATGGGCTTGGAAGCGGTTTAACCTGCCTAATCAGTAAACCGGCCGATTCAACTGCTCTAACCAGACAAGTCCTGAGCGGTCAAAAAAATGTTGAAAGAAAATACAAAAGATACAAAAAAAAATCTACTAAAATATGCAAAACATATAAAGAATGATTAAAACAAGCACATTCAAATGAAGTTGAAAATTAATGAAAAGAATGGATTTTAACTCATTTAATATTTTTTAAGGGCTATTTTTTAAATTTTCTAAAAAGGATGGGAAAATATAAAAATGAGTATTAATGACCAAAATAATTTTTAATCTTTACCATAATGTAAAGAATATTTGAAATTGCACTACAAATCAAATTCTTTACTTTTGAGAATTTATATATAATTTTTTGAATTTTTTTTTAAATACCGGTTGATCACCCTAACCGCCCAAAACCAGAACTGGCAAATAGCCTGTTGCGATCTAACCGGGCGGTTAGCGGTTAGATCGGGCGATTTTGCGAATAATGGATATAGCTCAAAGGAGCCACTACTTAACATGAAAAAAGTTCATAAAAATTACTATAGAATCTGCATGGTAACTTCGATTCTCCTTTTACACAAACAATGGCATTGCTTGAATCACTTTCAAACATTGTAATGACCCTCAAGATTATATATTAGTTTTAGGCCCTCCAGTAGAGCTCTTGCCTCAACTTTGTTCACTATTGTGCTTCCACATGGCCCGAAATAGGTGTATTTGTAATTTCTCATATGATCTCTAATGATTCTACCAAAAGGCTTGGGTTCCATACGAGCTTAATAAATTGCTGTCTTTACTAAATCATCCATCAAAGGACACTAGAGAACAAGACGCAAGTGATGCCTCATAAACAAGCATCTATAATCAGAATCTTGAGTATATTTATTTAAAAATAAGAAAAGAATAATCAAGTGCTGAAAACTAAATAGCATCTATTTTTTCATTTTTTTAATCCTAACCTAGTCTCATCATGATGCTTATTTTATTCAAAAATCAAGACAAGAAATTGATTTCTAGGTCAACCCTAACAGTTGAATCTCAACTGCCCCATGCTATGGTGCCTATAAGACACACGAACTCAGTTCCATTCCAAACCAGAACAAAAGGGCCCATAACCTAACCATCTGAAGGATCAATGGAAGATCCTCAGCCAAACCCAACTTCATCCCAAACCTCACTTTATGCTCTCATTTTTTTCATTTTTCTTCTAGTATTGAATATCACGACAACTAGAGATAGAAAAAGAAAAAACCTGCCTCCAGGACCTCCAAAGCTACCCTTACTAGGCAACATGCACCAGCTAGGGAGGCTCCCACACAGGACCTTAACAACCCTTGCAGAAGAATATGGACCCCTGATGCACCTAAAGCTTGGGCAGATAGAGACCATAGTAGTTAGCTCACCTGAGCTAGCCCAACAAGTCTTGAAGGCACATGATGTTGTCTTTGCTAGTAGGCCAGCCATCTCCGGAGCCAAGCACATTGCCTATAATTGCAAAGACCTCGTAATGGCCCCATACGGCGCTTACTGGCGATCAGTTCGCAAGATTTGCATTATGGAGTTGCTTAGTGCAAAACGCGTGCGATCGTTTTGCTTTGTTAGAGAGGAGGAGACCACTCATCTAGTGGAATCCATTGCTGAGGCTTCCTACACTCATATCAATCTCACACACAGAATTTTCTCACTTGTTAGTAGCATAGTGGAGAGAGTGTCCTTGGGCAAAAAGTATGCTGGTGATGAGTTCAGGGACATCATTAGGGAGACACTTGAGATAAGTGGTGGCTTTGATATAGAGGACTTGTACCCTTCTATGGGGTTTCTTGGCCTTCTATCAAGTACCAGGGCAAGGATGAAGAAGATCCATATGCAATTTGATTGCTTCCTTGATAAAGTGATAGAGGAGCATTTAAAGAGTGGGAGAAAGCATGTGGGAGAACAAGGGGACTTGGTCTCTGTCCTCCTCAGGTTTCAAGAGGAAGGTGATGGTGAAATAGAACTAACAAACGATAATATCAAGGCAATAATCTTGGTAAGTGTTTTTCTTGTCCTTTACTATGAAAGGTGCTTTGCAGTGATGATTATGGGGTTGGTGTTTAGACCCGCCTGGTTAGGTACGGATCCCCTTGACTTGGATCGGACCTAACCAGGGTGCTCCAGGGTCCGATCCAACCTATTTCGTGTGTGTGTTGAGCTGGACCCCTACCAAGTGGTCGAGATCTAGGTCCGATCGTCTAACCGATTGAGTCTAGGTTGGTCGAGGTAGGAGTTGACTCTATCCATTTATACGCCAGCCCTAAACTTGGTGGTTAAAATGGTCAATCCGATGTGGATCATTCTTACCGACCAAAAGAAAAAAAATTGAAAACTTAAGCTTTTAATCAAACTTAGGGATATGCATGTACATAAAAATACCACTAATTTTTACTAATTCAATTTTCTTATATTAAACAAAACATCTCAAAATGTGTAACAATCCTAGGAGGAATTTTTTAATTTTATGCCTCCTTGGAAAACTTTCACTCCTCTAGTTAACTTTTTGAGAGAGGTATTTCCTTATTGCGGGGGGGGTAATCTCTTTTACAAATCTATTTTAGAGATGAATTTTGGATATAAAAGTTTAGCAGGTCGATAATCTTGTCACAGTCTCTATCATAAATCTATTTTAGAGATGAATTTTGCATCTAAAAGTTTAGCAGGTTGATAATCTACTCTACAACGCCATGAATATGAAAAAACTAGATTTTAAATAAAAAAAATAGATTATTACCTTTCTTCTTTATCGTGTTTTGGACCTCATTTTACATTCTTTCAAAATAATATTTATTTTAACGTTATTTTATTTTGTTTTTCAAATTTGTCATCACGATGCATGACGCACCAAAACATTTTCTAGATAGAAATGAAATTTGGAACTAAAAAATTAACAATTTGGTGATTTACTAGTTGGAGGCAAAGTTAGAGCTATTTGAGTTTAGTATAAAGTAGATTGAAGAGTGCTCAATTTGGTGACTTTCTAAATATTATTATGATAACATATCCTTAAATAGGTACTACCTAAATTACAACTAGGCTGACCAAGAAAGTGAAACTTGAAAAGGATGTGGTTTATATTAGGCCTAATTTTAGTTTAAAAAACAAATTAAGGCAAAGCTGCACCTCAAAACCCTTTGACATCTTGAAAAATGTAGTTTTGATATCGAAAACCCTTTGACATCTTGAAATTTTATTTTTGTTGCTGATTATAAATTTTGAAGCTCCAAAAATAGTTTAGTAGACAGTTTAGATAATGTTTACAATATATAGCTTTTTTAGGGCTTGAAATTTTTTTTTGTATTTTTTTATTTCCTAGAGAAGTCAAGAGGATCAATTTAAGGGTTTCTAACATCAAAATTATTATTTAGAGATGCTTCTTTACTTTGTCACCCTAGGCCTTGGCCAATTAGGGTTTGTGCTAAAATTTTCCATTAAAACTTATTTAAAGAAATGTTTCCCTTTTTGTTCAGTTTGCCTTTTCTCCTCTATTGAATTGAAATATTAACACTTTTAAAGGACTAGTTTTTTATTCGTTCGGCCTGGATCTATGATTAGTGATGCGCCTGCAATTCTAGATTAGGACACAACGGAAAAATGGAAAAACAAAAAGATGAAACAATGGAAACAGGGCGGCTCGAGCGTCCCTGGAGCCGGGTCGGTCTGTGGCTCCAGTTCGAATCGCCATGGAAACATGCAGCTTAGAAGACTAGAACTACTCCCATCAATGGCTTGGTGTGGTTGGACAATGATGATGCTAATGTAGCCATGTTAGGTAGGACCAACTTTGAAACTGTGATCACCATAGGTGGAAAACGTTTTCACATGAAAATGTTTTCTAACTACTCTTCTCTAGATTATTCTATTTGACTATTTCTTGGTTTTGCACTTATTTAAGCGTTCATATTCATCTAGAGATGAAATTTGGGCCTAGGATTTCAAGAGTAGACATAATCTGGTTAAAAAAGAGATACTAATAATAGTTTTAATCTTAAAGTTAGATTATTTTAGATGTTGTTTTTAGACCATTCAATTTATTTTTTTTGAAAATAGCCAAAAAAATTTACTCGTGGCAAAATCATGGATCATCATCGGCGTCGTCATAACAATTATCACATGAGTCTTATCCCAACTATTTAGGGTTGGCTACTGGAATCCTATTCTATAAATTGGATAAGGATTCATGAATCCTCGTCTTTTCCCAATCTTGGGACCGGCATGACTGGCATGGGGCCAGCCATGGTGGAGTTGTTTTGTTGCAAAATCATGGATCTAAAGTGAAAATATTCATCTAGAGTAAACATAAAGGGCCCGTTTAGATAGGAGGAAATTATGAATCTTAGATATTTGAAATTCAAAGAAATATATGGATTTTCAATATCAAGAATTTTTATCATGGATTCTTCGAATCTCTTGTTTGGATAAACGGTACAAAATTCATGGATTCCTTGCAATCACTTCTATGTCCATTGTTTGGTAACAGAACTTGATACAGCTTATCTCTCTAAAATTTTTAAGGTGCGGTTTGTATAGAGCCTAGGCTCTAAACAATCAAATTAGAGCCTACCTTCAAATAATGCCGAGAAATGTGGTTTCAATACTGGAAATCTTTGTGATAGTCTTAAAATATATTTTCATATTTATTTATAAAGGTTAAAGCTTAAAAAATAGTGTAGATCGACATATCTATGAAAACTTAAAAATCTTAAAAATTGACAGTCCAAAAATGCATTACAAAAATGCACTATTTCCAAACCTTGAAATTCATTTTTTTCTCATGTCCATGCATCTTAATGTCGAGATGATCAATTTGAAGACATTTGGGCATCAAAGCAACCTTTTCTGATGAAATTTTTGAGGTAGGCTCAAATTTGATTGTTCAATGCCTCGGCTCCATATAAACTTTTCCCAAATTTTAATGAAAAAAGATTACACATAGCCGAAGCTCTAAACATTCAAATTAGAGCCTACCTCAAAAATTTCATTAGAAGAGGTTGTTTTGATGCCCAAATATCTTCAAATTGATCATCTCTACATAAGATGCATGGACATGAGAAAAAAATGGATTTAAAGTTTTGAAAATAATGTATTTTGTAATACATTTTTGGACCGTCAATTTTCAAGTTTTCATAGATCTGTTGATATATTCTATTTTGAAGCTTTAAACTTTATGAATAAAGATGAAAATATATTCTAAGGCTATCACAAAGATTTTTAGTATTGAAATCACATTTCTCGACACTATTTGAAGGTACGCTCTAATTTGATTGTTTAGAACCTAGGCTCTATACATACCGCACCCAATTTTAATATTCTTTCTCCCCCTAAAACTCAAAATTTGGGATAGTGTATCTAAAAAAATTTTGAGATAGTTTCTCTCTCTAAATTTTGATATGGTTTCTCTCTCTAAATTATAATATACTTTCTATCCAAAACTTAAAATTTGAAATTGTTTCTCTAAAAAATTTGAGATAGTTTCTCACTGTAAATTTTTTAGGTGCTTTTTGTCTCTAAAATTTAATATAGTTTCTCTTTCTAAAATTTTAAAATTCTCTCTAAACATAAAACTTGAGATAGTTCCCCTCAATAATAATTTTGAGATAGTTTCTCTCTTTAGACATTTTTCCTCAATAATAATTTTGAGATAGTTTCTCTCTTTAGACATTTTTCCTCAATAATAATTTTGAGATAGTTTCTCTCTTTAGATATTTTTTAATAGTTTCTCTCTCTAAAATATGATAGTTTTTCTCTCAAATTTTAAGATACTTTCTCTTTCTAAAAGTGAAATTTTGATATAATTTCTCTCTAAAAGTTTTACGATAGTTTTTTTTTCTAAAATGTTTATGTACTTTCTCTCTAAAATTTGATATAGTTACTTTGTTAAATTTAAGATGTTTTCTCTCTCTAAAACTTCAAGTTTGAGATTGTTTCTCTCTCCAAAAATTTTGAGATAATTCTTTCTTTAAAATTTGCTATACTTTCTCTCTCTAAAGTTTAAAATTTGAGATACTTTCTCTCTCCAAAAGTTAAATTTTGAGAGTTTCTCTCTCTATTTTTTTGAGATAGTTTCGCTTTAAAAAATTCATGCACTTTCTCTATGTAAAATTTAATATAGTTTATCTCTCTAAAATTTTAAGATAATTTCTTTCTCTAAAACATTAATTTTGCGATAGTTTCTCTCTCCAAAAATTTCGAGATATTTATATCTTTAAAATTTCTTTGGTAGTTTCTATCTCTAAAATTTTAATATATTTTATCTCTTTAAAACTCAAAATTCGATATAGTTTATCTCTAAAACTCAAAATTCGAGATAGTTTCTCTATCTAAAAAACTAGAGATATTTCTCTCTCTAAACTTCTTTGGCAGTTTGTCTTTCTAAAATTTACAATAGGTTCTCTCTTAAAATTTAAGAATACTTTCTCTCTCTAGAATTTTAAGAATACGTTCTTTCTTTAAAACTTAAGATTTGATATAGTTTCTCTCTCTAAAAATTTTGAGATAGTTTATCTCTAAAAATTTTTAGCTACCTCTCTAAAATTTGATATAGTTTATCTCTCTAAAATTAAAATTTAAGATTGCTTCTCTCTTTAAATTTTTTGAAATATTTTATTTCTAAAAATTTGATATAGTTTCTATAAACTTTAAAATTTGAGATAGTTTATCTCTATAAAATTTTGAGATATTTTATTTCTCTAAAAAAAAAAAATAGTACTTTCTCTCTCTAAAATTTTAACATGCTTTCTCTCTCTAAAAGTTAAAATCTGAGATAGTTTCTCTTTCTAAAATTTTTTAGATAGTTCCTTTTTAAAAAAACATTAAGTATTTCTCTCTCTAAAATTTTCATAGCTACCTAATATTCTTTATGTTTCGGGTTGAAGGAGTCAATGAGTGAAATCCATGGCCTTAGAAATTAAAAAAGCAGGTTTGGGTGTGGAAATAAATTCATCAAAAGTTAGGTCTTATTTTCATGATTTTGATTTTCTTGATTTTAAGTATCTTAGTCATTAAGCTATCCAAACGGTGGATTTTGCCAATATCCAAGATATTAGAAATCCATACCTTAAAATCCATGTACCAAAGGTATTTTTACATCCTAAACCGATTTCTACGATGGCGTTTTGGAAGGGGCGCGTATTAACATTAAATGTTTTTCTAGAATAAAACGGCACATTCATATCCAACTTCTTGTTTTGCCCTCTTGTCACTACATTAGTGATTATTTTGAAGTTTAAACTAAATTTCATCGATTTGGATCCATTATCTGCCAGTTGATAAAAAAAAAGGGATGAGATCTTTATTTTGCTCTAATGAGGAAGGAGCAGATTTTTAATTCCCAAAATTACTGGGCCAAAAATCTTTTGAGTTTTAAGTTGAACAGTTAGAATTTGGTTCCAAAATCTCTCCCTAATAAAGTAAGTTCCATTTGAGATCGAAATATGATCAGAGAGTAGAGAAGAGAATCATATATCGTTCGAAAATGACTGTCACCCAACTTAAGTTTCAAAGAAATGTAAACCAGTGTCCGGAAAATTGTACTCATGATATGCCTCGTGAGTAGCCCAGGCCTAACACCCCCTTGAGTAATAGAAATTCAGAGACTTGGGTGGTGACTTTGGGGTTTTCTGGCCAATAATCACTTGGTTTTCGATCCGACTCTGGTGATTCTTGAGTCAGACTGACAACGTTTTTAACATTGATGCTAACTACAATAAATTTATTTACACAGGACATGTTTGTTGCTGGCATTGAGACCTCATCTGCAACCTTGACATGGGCAATGGCTGAGCTCATGAAGAACCCAAAAGTGATGGAGAAAGCGCAGAGGGAAATAAGGCATGCCCTTAAAGGAAAAGCCAAGGTAGAAGAAAGTGACCTGGAGCAACTAGAGTATTTGAAGTTAGTACTCAAGGAAACGCTCAGGTTACATCCTCCAGTTCCATTGTTGGTCCCAAGAGAATCCATGGAGAAATGCACATTAGAAGGGTACCAAATACCTGCTAAGACAAGAGTCTTTGTGAATGCTTGGGCCATAGGAAGGTGTAGCAACGTCTACGAAAATGCAGAGAAATTTGAGCCAGAGAGGTTCTCTGACAGTTTGGTGGATTATAAAGGGCACCGTTTCGATTACATCCCCTTCGGGGGAGGCCGAAGGGGGTGCCCCGGAGCACTCTTTGGTATGGCTACTGCACAAATTGCATTGGCCCAACTACTTTTTTATTTCGACTGGAAACTTCCCCATGGACTGACACCAGAGGAGTTGGATATGACCGAGAACATTGGAATAACATTGCCCATGAAGAATGACCTAATTCTCATCCCTATTTCTCACTGCACGAGCAGTAAATGTGCATGATTTGTCTTGAAAGATTGTATTTACCAGCTACATGGTGGTCTATGGTTGGTTTGTGTGATGTTTAATTTGTCACAACAGAAAGGAGTGAAGTTTGTATAGTGGTTAGGGTTGTTAATGGGTCCGGTTGACCTTTAGCATTGTGGGCATTTGGCACAATAATGTAACACTTGGTTTATGTCATGTCTAATTTGTCACATCAGAAAGGAGTGATCCCCCTTACAATTGAAGTAAATCTATTTATAAGAAAAAGACCGAAAGAAATAGTCAGGATCGCTGATCCACCGATTCGACACAGTTTTTAGGGCGGTCAATCTAGGTCACCAATTCATTTTTTTAAATTTGGTGTTTGACATAGCAATGCTACATCTCAAGTTTGATTCCTACTATAGAACAATTGAAAAATGTCAGATTTCAAGTCAGGTGCTTGTAAGTGTGTAAAAAAAAAAATTTCCAACTTTGTGATTTATATCCTAAACCATCCAATTTGACATCTAATATACAATAGGAATTGTGACCTCCTTATACCAAAGATAAACAGACTCGTACTATATAATTCCTTTTATATTTTTACCTGAAAATAATATATATTGTATATTCTATTTTTATTTTATTTTTATGTCCATTTATCCATTATCATTATGTAATCGTAGCCTTCCATTCATTTTGAATTGATTGCAAGTGTTACGACTTGGGAATAGATGAGGGATGAAGTTTCTATAAAGGCCTAGGCCTTTATGAAAACAAAATATATCCACACCTCAAATCCTCATCAGGAAAGCACTTTCGGCAACAAAAATCTCCATGATGGCTCTAAAATCAATTTCCAAAACTGACAACAAAATTTAAAACTAAATTTTTTTTACAAATCTTGCGGGTCTATGAACACTTATATTTAGTGCTAAATGGATGATCTAGATAGTTGATTACTTATAAACTATTCTTAGAGCTTGAAATCCTATTTTCTTTTACAACTATTATGTTCAAGCCGAGATGATCATTGTAAAGGCTTTCAGATGCTTGAATTATAATTTTCGATGAGTTACGAGCTTAGGCTTTAGTTATTTTGATAGAGCCATAACCCCATCAAACCATTTCCTATAGAAGAGTCATATCTAACTTAGAGAGTCCAAATATAAATAAGTTTGATATAAGGAGAGTAGAGATTGGGGCCATAATCCTTTCATTGTAGAGTCTTAATAAGGCTTTCCTTGGTCAGTTTTACGAAAAGTTGTTTATTTATTTTTTATTTTTCCTTGGTCAGTTTTAGGAAAATTAGGAAAAGCTTTTCTTTTTTTTTCCAATGTTAGTATTTTATTTAGAAACTAAGAAATGCTGCACTTCTTCAATAATTATTTTTAATTACGAAATTTGATTCTTTACAAATTTCACTCATTTCAAATAAGGGATAAGAGAGATACATATGTTGGATATGTGTGAAGTCCATGTTTTTAGGATAAAAGATTCACATAAATGCTAGTTTCCTATCATTAGAGAACTTGATATTTTTGTTAAGGATTTTTTTCCTATTATTTGGAAGTCCTATTTTTATGGGATTTGATTCCATGTACCAATAGCAAGGGTCATGTGACTTCTATAGGGAGACTTTTTCTAAACCTAGAAAGTAGGAATGAGATAGAGACAGACCTCACATGGGCTATTTATGGGTTTTCTTCTTTATAAAGTTAAGTCTTGTAGAGAGAGAAGACAGATGGAAAACTGAGAGATGCAAACGACAGATAGAAGGGTTAGGTTTTTTTAGCCATTTTCTACTAGATTGAGAAAGATATTGTTTTAGGGTTTGAGAGAGAAAGCTTGTAATATCTTTTATTTTTCATATTTGTATGGTGTTTTTTTTATTAGCGGAAGAAAAGTTTGTTATCATATAAACGAAGGCAAACGGTCGAACCATATAAATCGTTGTTCCTCTTTTTTTTTATGTATACTTATATTCTTTGACGTTGTTCCTCTTTTTTTTTATGTATACTTATATTCTTTGATTGATTTAGTGCCTACACGTTCTCATTGGATTTCTGTTGCAATATAGCTTCTTCATCTCTATTTATTTGTCGCTCTCCTCAAAGCACTACTATCTTTCTCCCGTTTTGAGGGTAGCCTCACCACCTCCATTTAACTATAGGTATTTCTTTTTTAATCTTTCGTTTCTTGGGTCTACGTTTTTCAAATTGTGGAGCACCCTGCTTGTGGTCTGCATCCCGTCTTGCAAAATGGCCTGTACTCCTTATGTAATTCGACATAATCTATCTGCCACAAAAACTATCAAAGGATAAGCATTAAAAGACTTCTTGGCTGATAAGCATTAAAAGACTTCTTGGCTGCTGACATCTACGGAGGGTAAACTAGTCTTTAATTCATAAGGATTACTCTAATTTACCAAAGATTTTTTCTTGTTTTTTCTTTTATTTTTCTTCACTTGTTTGTATCCTGGCCTGACCCTCCCCGACCCTAGCAAGGCTTGGGCCAGCCCTATTAGGACAAGAGTCGGGCCACTGAAAGGCTTCCAACGACACCAAAGTACACCTGTCCCAAAAATACGGCTAGGTGCTAGGTGCCCTCCAGGGTACCTTGCGCTCCAACGCCCATTCACACACTCAACATA
>NW_006500104.1:4885238-4898812 GCF_000471905.2 Amborella trichopoda
TATATATATATATATATATATATATATATGTGTGTGTGTGTGTGTGTGTGTGTGTGTGTGTATGTGTGTGTGTGTGTGTTATTTAATGGGATTAGGTTAAGGAAGCTGAAGGATAAAGTTCTAGCACTTCTAACATCTTCATTTTAATCATGATGAATGATCTAAATATTATAAGACAATGATCTCTCACCCCACATATCTCATATGAGTAACGGTCTGGCGAGACTTGAACAAACAGGGACATGTGACATAGTACACTGCGGTATGGGGCAAGGGCCCATCACCTCGTGCGTCGGCTCCTTATTTTTCCCCAAACCTTGGTTTTTATCCTCTACAATTTGTACCAAATCCTTAGGGTTTAAGATCCTTGCTTGGTACAAAGTTTGTAGTAGATTACAGCTCTTTGACGATGGCTAGAAGAAGTTCAACCAAATATGAAATTCCAAAATTTGACGGTTTGAATTTCTCAACCTAGAAATTAAAGATGCATGTGGTGGTAGTGAAAGATGGTTGATGGCAGATAAATAAACCTGAAAAGATGGATAATGAGAAATTTGATGAGAAGAATGAATTGGCTAAGACAGATATTTTCTTGGCACTTGATGAGTATGTTTTGCTCAATGGCTCCTTAGAAGCTATAATGAGATTTGTGAGACTGGCAAAATACTTTTGAAAGTAAGTATCTTCCTAATTAAAATTTTCTTCATCAGAAACTTTACAATCTTAATATAAGTGATGTTGTATCTTTGTATGAGCACTTAGATGTGTTTTAATGCCTTGATTAACAAGTTGATGTTGCTAGATGTAAAAATTGATGAAAAGGATCAAGCAACCATATTACTTTGTTCTATGCCAGAATCATGGTATAAATTAATCATGAATCTTAATAGTGTTAAATCTCTTGAATTTGATTTTAATGTTTCAACATTTCTGACATAGGATTCTAGGCGAAAGTTTGATCAGGAATCTTCAAGGAATATATTTACAGCACGGGGAAGATCAATAGAGAGAACCACAAGTAGAGGTAAGTCAAGATCCAAATCAATAGGACGTAAGCAAGTAAAGTGTTGAAGCTGTGGAAAATTAGGTCATGTGAAGAAAGATTGTAAGGGACAAAAAGGGAATTAGGAAGGCCCTAAATCTGGCTCTAACGAGAAGCCTAGTTCAAGTGGATCTCTAGGAAGTCTAATAGAAGAAATTGAGTTTTTTGAAGATGGAGAAGTTTTCCCTGTGGGTAGGGAGGAAGTTTTGCAATATTGGCTACTTGACTCAGATGCATCATTTCATATGACTCCACATATGGATTGGTTCTATAGGTACCAACCATATGAGGGAGGTATTATTTACATGACAAATAATGACTCATGTAAAATAGTGGGAGTTGAAGATGTGATAGTCAAGATGTTCAATTGAGGCATATACACAATCTCAGGTATCATACATGTTCCAGGTCTCCAAAGGAATCTCTTATCTTTAGGAAAACTTGATGAACAAGGTTTCAAATTTACAAGTGAAAATAGATGTCTAAAAATTTCAAAGGGAGCACTAGTGATTATAAAAAGAGAGTTAGCAAACAATTTGTACATATGTGTTGGTGAAACAGTTTTGGGAGAGGCCGATATAGCAGAGGTGGACTCCGTCATGACATGGCATGCACGTTTGGATCACTTGAGTGAGCACATACTCAAGGTACTTCTTGACAAAAACCTTCTCTCTAGTTTAAAATCTTTTAATTTAGATTTTTGTGAGTCATGCTTATTTGAAAAGCATAACAAATTGCATTTTACTTTATCTATCGTAAAAGTAATGATTTTTTGGAATTAATTCATTCAGATACATAGGAATCACCTATTGTTTCTATTGGGGTACTACATATTTTGTAACTTTTATTAATGATTTTTAAATAAAAGTGTGGATTTCTATGTTAGAAAAGAAATCAGATACCTTCTATTGTTTCCAAAATTTAAGGCTTTAGTCGAAAATAAGAAAGGTAAGAGTATCACATGTCTAAGAATTGATGATGGGGGATAATTTTGTTCTGGCGAATCTAATAATTTTTGTAGTGAGCATGGTATACGCTGTTGACAGTTCCTGAAACACCTCAGCAAAATGGTATTGTTGAGATAATGAATCGTACCATTATGGAACATGCGTAGTGTATGTTGAATGTTACCGGGTTAGAGCAGTGTTTCTAGGTAGAAGCAATTCATACATCTTGTTCCATAATCAATAGGTCTCCCAGTGTTACTATTAACTACAAGACACCAAAAGCAGTTTGTACAAGTAAACCTGTTGATCATTCTTTCCTGCGTGTTTTTAGGTATATTGCATATTTTTTAATTTCAAATAAGCAAAGAACTAAGTTGGAGGTAAAATCCAAGAAGTGTGTTTTTCTTGGTTATGTTGATGGTATAAAAGGGTATATAGATTGTGCGACCCTAGTGACCACAAAATTAAAGTTTAGATGTTATTTACAATGAAAGTTCCAGTAAGAAAAAAAAAGATTAATTAGATGAAAAACTATTAAGGTGGAATGCACCGATGAGAACTAGTGAGATAGTGGTCAAGATTAAGAACCTAAAATTGTCTAAAAGCATTAAGAATATTTAGGTGGTGGTGAATTAAAAAGGTCTATCTGACCTAAAAAGGCTCTTGTGGGGCTTAACGACTATGTCTTGTCTTATGCGAGCCTAACAACTGAGGGTAAGCCAGTTTCTTATCATGATGTGAGGTCAATGAAGTCGGTCAATGGAGAACATCCATGAAAGAAGAGATGGAGGCCATATGAAAAAATAAAATATGGGACCCCTTTGAATTACTAGAGGTGCGAAAGACAATTGGTTGCATATGGGTCTCAAGATGAAGAAAGGTCTTGATGATGTTGAAAGGTACAAAGCTCGATTAATTATAAAAGATTATACTAAAAAATTAGGTATTTATTTTAATGAGATTTTTTTCTCCTGTTGTGCGCATGTCCACTATTAGAGTTATTTTGGCTATGGATGTTGTTCTTGATTTAGAATTGGAAGAATTAGATAAGAAAACTATATTTTTGTATAGCGACTTAAAAGAAGAAATTTATATGAGGGTTTTATTGAGGAAGGTAAAGAGAATTTCTTGAGGGTTTTATTGAGGAAGGTAAAGAGAATTTGGTTTGAAGGCTCAAGAAATCATTGTATGGGTTGAAACAGGGGTCGAGATGTTGCGAGTCCACACTTCAATCTAATGGAATGTGTACCTTAAAATTTTGTTGGAAGGTGTAGTTATGTTTCAGGAACATTATTATTTTTTAATCAGTTACTATGAATTTCATTCACCCATGAACGATTATAAGGAGATTCAAGAAGAAAAGGATGTAGCCATCAATGAATGTTGGTGCATGCCACCCTTTGCTAAAAGCATAAGCTTCTATATTAGTCTCCCTAAAACAATGAGATAACTCAAAAGAACCACTATTTAAAATGAAAAAGATTTCATCAAATATGTTGCATAACCTCCAAGGTGGCTTCATTTCTCTTTTTTCCCAAGCAATAACATTGCTTGAATAACCTTCAATCATCCTTTGGCCCTTGAGGTTCTTTAAACCCTCTAAAAGAGCTCTTGCTTCAGTTTCATTCACTGTTGTATGTCCACATGATCTCGAGTAGGTGAATTTGTAATTACCCATATGATCTATAATGGTACCACCATCACCTGCTGGATCTGGGTTTCCAATCGAGCTTCCATCAAATTTGAGTTTTAAATAATTCTTTTGAGGAGGCATCCAAATAGCATTTCAAGTTTGTTTGTCATTAGTAAGCTTAGTAACTTCACATGGTTCTCAAAAATATGTGATTTTGGAATAAACTTACAATCCTTGTTTGTTGAAAACCATTCAGCTACTGTTGCTAAGGTGTTGGACTTCAAAACTTCAATCTCACTTTGTGTCCCTTCAAATTTCTTCTATTTCTCTCTTTCCAAATATTCCAAATAGTGCTTACCCATAAAGCTCTCCATAGCATGGTGCCAACTTTAGACAGACTTGGGTTCATCCATTGAGAGAGGATCAATTCTAGGCTTTGTTGGATCAGGATATTTAGATTCAACAACTTTCTACACCAATCCCAAATGCTTAGAGTGAAAGGACAATGTAAAATAATATGGTCTACACTTTCGTTATCCCTCAAACATAGCCTACAAACATTAAGCATTATGAAACCTCTCTTAAGAAGGTTATCCACGGTAAGCAGCTTTTTTTGAAGAGCTACCCACAAAAATAACTTAACCTTCAGCAGCACTTGCAAATTCCAAATTCTTGCTAAACTACAATCAATCTCTATGTGATTCTTCTCATGCAACAATCAATAGATAGACTTAACTGAAAAATCCCCTGAAGTTGTGAGTTCCCATACCAATCAATCATCTTTATTTGGAACATAAAAAAAATTATGCAACAGAATCATAAGCAATTGGAACTCATGAAAAAAAACAAATGATATCTTCTTGTACCTGCAAACAATATTTCAATAAGAGTTAATAAAATCAACTCCTCTGAGATCATTCACTGAGGCCAATGGATTGTCGACTTTGGAGAAGACCTCAGAGAATAGAGCAAGGTCTCCCAGCCACTTATCAAACCAGAACAAAGTGTGATATCCATTTCCAACCACTTTGCGATAATGACTAAGGTATGATAATCGCCTCGCATCAATTCCTTTCCAAATACTTAGAAAACTAACCTTAGATCTTGGACTTTTAATAAGACCAGTCACATCTACTCCATAGTTTTTTTTTCAAACCTCTCCCCATAAGCTACCCTGCTGATTTTGAAAGCGCCACCACCACTTAGTCAATAGGCTAGAGTTCATCAATTTGAGCTTTTTAACTCCTAGACCCCCATCTATCTTAGAAGTACATACATTTCTCAATTCTCAAGTTTCAGCTTTTTTTCTATCCCTACATTGCCCCATAAAAAAGATCTCATAATATTTTTCAAAGTCTTCACCACTTCCTTTGGCATTCTAAAAATGGACATAAAATAGATGGGTAAGTTGAACAAAGTAGAGTTAAAAAGAGTAGATCTTCCACCAAACGACAGCACTTTAGATTTCCATAGATCCAGTTTCTTATTAAATCTTTCAATAATAGGATCCCAAATAGTTGTCGATTGGTTTCTTTTAAATAAAGGAATATCCAAATATTTGCAAATAAACTTACCAACCCCACATCCAAGAATTTTGGTCAAAGATGCCACCACGTTCTCTAAAACTCCATTCCCAATCAAATTTGTATTTTCTAAATTCACTTTGAGACCTGTTGTTATTTTAATACACTTTAAGAACACCCACAAATTCCTTACTTCTTGTTCCTCTGGGCAATAAAAGGTAATAGTATCATCTGCATGTTGTAAGTGAGAGATTGTTTGTCTGCCAACATTAAATCCATAAATAAGCCCTCTACTCATCGTAGAGTTCAGCATAGTACTAAAACTTTCCACCACAATAGTATATAAGTATGGCGGCAAAGGATCTCTTTGTTGAATGCATCTTGATGCTTTAAAATGACCAAAAGATTTTCAATTGAAAATGATGGAGAAATGAGTTGACTTCAAACATCTCTGGATCCACACTCTCCAATGTGATCTAAAACCCATCTTCCCTAATATTTCATGTAGAACATGCCAATCCACTTTATCATATGCCTTTTATATATCTATTTTATATAGAATGCTTGGTTTTTGCTCTTTCAACCCTGTGCGTATGCATTCTTGTGCCTTTAAGATATTGTCTATATGATGGCTTGAAAATCTATGTTCAACCCAAATTATGAAATTTAAAAACTAAAAATAGTGCAGATTGAGCTGATCCATAAACATTTTAAAATCTTAAAAATAGACAGTCCAGATAACTTGTTACACGATAAACTATTTTTAGGACATAAAATTCTTTTTTTTCTTTATACAATATATTTGGAGGTTGAGATGATCAATTGGAAGGTATTCCAACTTTGGAACACTCTTTTGAGAAAATAAATAAATAAATAAATCTTGCCTAAAAGACTATATGCTCTTGCAGGAGCTTATTGTGTGATCACTCCCTCGTTAAAACCTATCAAGGAGTATTTCTTTGGACTCCAATTTTTGGAATGAAAACTCCTCAACTTGGTAACCAATTTTGGAAAAAAGAAGAAGACAAAAACCAAAAAGAACTTCACTTTATAT
This sequence comes from Amborella trichopoda, assembly GCF_000471905.2. Next base: position 4,891,438 of record NW_006500104.1, read on the forward strand.
GTGCCTAAAAACAATAATCGACTTTGAGATTGAATGGAAACCATCCAATTTTGGGCAGCTAAGTTATAAGGGTCCTATTTTTTATTTGAAAATGTGTATCTTGCCTTTATAATGTGGATCCCAAAATTTCATTTAGAAAAAAAAAAAAAAAACCTCAATGAGAATTTCACCCGAAAGAGCCACTGTACAATGTGCTCCTATTGGAGCATGCTAAATGTCGATTAAACTGGAGTTACAAAAATATGATTAAAAGATTCAGGAGAAATGGGTTCCCATGCACAATTATAAATTATATTAGTGAAGCAGACGCCCAATAACCTCACTTTAAAATCCACGCTTATTGGAGATTATTTATTTCTTAATGTTAACATGCAACTTTCATTTTCTTATCATAAAAGTAAACTTGTTATGCTTAAATTTTTTTTAAAAAAAAAGAGATTAATGTACAAGTGTACTAAGCTTATAAATTAGGAAATGAATATAATAAGACTGTATATTTTTTGGTATAAAGAGATTACGATCATTATTTACCATTAGATGTGAAATTAGGTAGTGGGGAATGTGTCATTGATTGGGCAAAAAAATCAAAATAAAATTTCTCAAATATTGTGATTTCACATCCAATGGTTACGAATGATTGTGATCTCTTTCTATCAAAAGTAAATAGCTTCATAGCATTAAATCCCAAAAAAAATATCTATAAAGACATTATTTCCAAGTAATGAGTAAGCAATATTGGAGCTTTTTGTCCTTCAAAACTATCTTCAGAAATATTTGTAAGGACGTTAAAAAAGTCAGAATCTTTACAATTCCTAAGATTTCTTGTTGTCTTTACTGAATCATCCATCCAAGGAAAGGAGACATGAGGCAAGTTATGCCTCACAAACAAGCATCTATAATCAGAATCTAGAGTATACTAAGAAAAAAAAAAAACATAATCAAGTGCTTATGTGAAAATTGGCTAGCATCTAGAGATTAAAGGGCTTGTTAAAAAAGTCAGAATCTTTACAATTCCTAAGTTCAAGCAATATTAAAGCTTTCTTGTTGTCTTTACTAACCAAGGACAATGGAACAAGAGGCAAGTTATGCCTCACAAACAAGCATCTATAATAAGAATATTGAGTATATTTATTTCAAAATAAAAAAGCATAATCAAGTGCTTATGTGAAAACTGGCTGGCATGTATTTTTCCATGTTTTTACTCCTAACCTAGTCTCAACATGAAGCTTATTTATTCAGAACTAAAAACAATAAATTGATTTCTAGGTCAACACTAAAAGATGGATCTCAACTTTCCCATGCCATGGTGCCTATAAGACACACAAACCTAGTTTCATTCCAAACCAGAAGAAAAGGGCCCATAACCTAATTATTTGAAGGATCAATGGAGGAGCCTCAGTCAAACCCAACTTCATCCCAAACATAACTTTATGCTCTCATCTCTTTAATTTTTCTTCTAGCATTGAAGATCATGACAACGAGAGATAGAAAAAGAAAAAACCTGCCTCCAGGACCTCCAAAGCTACCCATACTAGGCAACATCCACCAGTTAGGGAGGCTCCCACACAGCACCTTAGCAACCCTTGCAGAAGAATATGGACACCTGATGCACCCAAAGCTAGGGCAGATAGAGACCATAGTAGTTAGCTCACCTGAGCTAGCCCAACAAGTCTTGAAGGCACATGACATTGTCTTTGCTAGTACGCCAGTCATCTCAGTAGGAAAGCGCCTTGCCTATAACGGCAAAGACATCATAATGCCACGTACGGCGCGTACTGGCGAGCAGTTCGCAAGATTTGCATTTTGGAGTTGTTAAGTGCTAAACGCGTGCAATCGTTTCGCTTTGTTAGAGAGGAGGAGACCACTCATCTAATGGAATCCATTGCTGAGGCTTCCTTTACTCATATCAATCTCACAGAGAGAATTTTCTCAGTTGCTAGCAGCATAGTGGAGAGAGCGGACTTGCGCAAGAAATATGTTGGTGATGAGTTCAGGGACATCATTAGGGAGACAATTCAGCTGAGTAGTGGTTTTGATATAGAGGACTTGTACCCTTCTATGGGCTTTCTTGGCTTTCTATCAAGCACTAGGTCAAAGATGGAGAAGGTCCACAGGCAACTTGATTGCTTCCTTGATAAGGTGATAGAGGAGTATGTAAGGAGTGGGAGGAAGCATGAGGGAGAGCAAGGGGACTTGGTCTATGTCCTCCTCCGGCTTCAAGAGGAATGTGATGCTGAAGTGGAACTAACAAAAGACAATATTAAGGCAATCCTCATGGTAAGTGTTTTTGTTCTCCTTTAATATGAAAGGTGCTTTGCAGTGATGATTATGGGGTCGGTGTTTGGACCCGGCCGGTTAGGTACGGATCCACTTGTTTGTGTGTAGCGTGTGTACTGACCGGGACCCCTACCAAGTTGGTGGGATCTAGGTCCGATTAATATGGAACCATTCTAGTTAGTTTGGTTTAGGTGGGGGTTGAGTCGACCCATGCAATGTCTTCGGCTGAAGAGGCCGAAGCTTTCAGATTTTAGGCATAAACCAAAGATATGCGAAGCCCGGTGCTACCGTTTCGGTCAGATTCGAACCGCTTCAAGCTGTTTTAGTCAAATTCGGACCGCTTTGGGTTTGCGTCGGGTATGCTTTGGCCAACAAAGAAATAGCTATATAAATGTTTTTTTATTTTAATTTTTTTAAAAAAAATTATTAATTTTTAGTTATTTCCATTATTTTTATATATTTTATATATAAATATTTAATTTATTTATACTAAATTATAACAAAAAAATTTGAAGTCTTCTCCCGAATCGGCCGAAGCACCGAATTGCTTCATTTTTCTCACCAAACCGAAGAAGATAACATTGGACCCATGTGTGGCCTTGCTCTGAACAGTGGATAGAGTGGTAAAACCTTGATTCGGTATCGAGAAATGTTGAGGGTTCCAATTCCATCATGTTACCAATTAAAAGAGAGACAAAAAAACATAGAAAACTTAAGTTCTAAACTAACGGATATACATTTAAGTAAGGAGAAAGTTTATCTAAGGTCCCACTGATTTACCCCCAAAAAAAAAAAAAAAAACTTTATATAAGGTTGAGGCTCTAAACAGTTAAATTAAGGTGAACCTCCAAAATTCATTAGAATAAGTTATTTTGACTTCGAAAAACCCTCAAATCCGATTATCTTGACTTTAAGATACATAAGCATAAGAAAAAGAGACTTGAAATATTGGTAATAGTGCATCATTGTGAATTTTCAATATTTTCCAATGCTATCAAATTCGCTTCTCTTCAGCTGAAGAAGCCGAAGCCTTCGAATTTTAGGAATAAACAAAGGAGAAGTGAAGCCCGGTGTTGCTGCTTCAATCAGATTCGAACTGCTTCGGGTTGCTTCGGTCAAATTCAGGCCGCTTCGGGTTTACTTTAGGTATGCTTGGGGTCTGCTTAGGCTAGCAAAGAAATAGAAATATAAAAGTATTTTTTTATTTATTTTTTTTATTTTTTTTATTATTTATATATTTATATACAAATATCTAATTTATTTATATTAAATTAAATAATATTTATAAAGTCCTATGTCTTCCCCCAAATCTGTCGAAGCATCGAATTACTTCATTTTGCAATTAAATATGAAAATAAATTTTCAAGCCATCATAAAGATTTTCGATACTCAAACGCAATCTTTCTATACTATTTGAAGGTGACCCGTACTTTGATTGTTTTATACAACCACAGCCTTTATGTAAATATGCCAAAAAGTTTATTAATTATGCTCTTTTTTTAATTAAAGAAAACATTTGAAAATATGTTACAATCCTAGTAGGAAATGTTTAATTTTAGGATCTGGTTTCTTTGAGTCAACTGACTCATACAGTACATACGCAGTTCCCCGACTTAAACATATCTTAAAAATGCATTTTTAATCCATATTTTTAGGGATTCATGACGTCGGTGAAGATTATCATGAATATGAAAAATAAAATAGAACTTCCAATATTTGAAATGTGATTTGTTTAAGGAAATTTTCTACACCGTCTAAACTCATTGTAGCCCTATTGGTTTTTTAGAACGTCCATCTTAGAGATGGACGTTGCTGAGTCAGAGGGAACTTGCGCCCATTGATTCACGAATAACTTTTCCTTAATTTTATGCCTCCAAGGAAGACGTTCTGTTAAGTTTTTTAAAGTGATACTTCTGTATTGTGGAGCATGAAAAACAGAATGGACATGGATTTGGTGCGTGTTAGCTAGCGGTCTCTTACATAAATCTATTTTAGAGATTAATTTTGGATCTAAAATTTAATAGCCCAATACTTATTAGATTTTAAATCATAAAATAGATGATTATTCTTTATCGTTTTTGGACCTTCATTCTACATTCTTTTTAAATTTAAGGTTTATTTATTTATTGTTTTCAAATTCATCATCAGGATGCATATGCATATGGAGGCACGAAAACATTTTCCAAACAATGTTTTTGGTGCTTTAGGCTGTAGCTCACATGCACCATTCTAGTGTAGTCTCCTTCCAAATTCATATTAGAGATGTATTTTAGAACTAAAATTAACAATATGGTGATTTACAGCTTTGTCTCTGTCTCAATAATCTAATTTTTAATGAAGATCATCATCATCATTATTTTAGCCTTTTTCTAATTAGTTGGAGTCGGCTACATGAATCCTGGTTCTCCATTCTGTTCTATTAAAGATCATACCCTCAGTGAGGCTATAAATTCCCATATCTTTTTGGATTACTTCCAACTACGTCCTTTTGGGCTTACCCCTTGTCCTTTTCAATCATTTTATTTTAACTAATTTGCACATCCTAATAGGTATCGTACTTGGTCTGCATCATACATAACCAGTACCTAAGCCTACTCTCTCTCATTTTATTGCTTATTGGTGTCATGCTCAAATTCTATCGAACAGATTCATTGCGAACTCATCCCTTCTTGTCTTGTCACTCATCTATCTCAACATCATTATCTCTGCTACACTCATTCTATAGGTGTATTGTTTTTTGTCCGCCCAACATTCTGCCTTATAGAGCAAAGTTGGTATCACTGATGTCTTATGGAATTTGCTCTTCAGCCTCATTGGTATGCAGCGGTCAAATAAAATTTCAATTGCACATCTCCACTTTGCCCACCCAGCTCTAATTCTGTGTGCAACATGTTCTTCGAGCTCTCTATTTTTCTGAATTATCAACTCAATATATTAAAAGTACGATTTTGTTTGTACTTATTGATCGTCAATCTTAACTACTTCGTCGTCTCTGCTCCTAGTATTACTAAATTTTCACTCCATGTACTTTGTCTTAGTCTGACTAATTTTAAAACCTTTGAATCCTAGAGCATCCCCCCAAAGTTCTAACTTTGTGTTGATATCGTTTCAGGTTTCATCAATCAGAAATATGTTATCTGCGAACAACATACACTACGGTACCTCAACCTGTATGTGACTAGTTAAGTCGTTCATGACTAAGACAAAGAAGTACGGGCTCAATATTGACCCTTGATGTAGACTTATTGTCATTGAAAACTCACTCGTCTCTCCACTAATTGTTCGTGCACTAATTACTGCTCCATCGTATATATCTCTCACTATAGTGCCTAGAGACACCTTTCTTTTCCAACACGCGCGAAATCAATTCTTGAGGTTCTCTATCTTAAGTTTTCTCTATATCAATAACGACCATATGGAGGTCTTTTTTCTTTGCCCTAAACTTCTCAATCAGTTGCCTAAGTAGAAAAATATTAGACTTAGTTTTAGTGGAAAAAAAATTAAAGCAAAGTTATACTCAAAACTGTGTAGGAAAATACTACTGTGGCGTCAAAAACCCCTTGATATCTTGAAAATCTATTTTTGCTACTAATTATAAAATTTGAGGCTCGAAAAATAGTTAAGAACACGTGGTTATATGAATACTTGAAAATAGGCCATTCAGATGATGTTTGTCATACACATACTTTTTAGAGTTGAAATCTTTTTTTTTTTTTGTTTTATCAAAAAGAAGTCTGAGGATCTATTTGAGGGTTACCAACCTGAAAACTATTAATTTCTATGAGATTTGAGGTGCTGTTTTACTTTTTCTCCCAAGGTCTTGGTCAAGTAGGCCTTGTGATAAAATTTTCCATTAAAAATTGTTTAAAGAAACGTCTCTCTTTTTGTTCGGTACTCCTCTTCTTCCCAATTGAATTGAAATGTTAGCCCCAAATAATTAAGGATTAATTCTTGATTCGATCAGCCTGGATCGATGATTATTGATACACCTACAATTCCAGATTATGAACACAACACAAAAAAAAAAAAGGAAAAATGAAAAAATCAAGGGAAAATTACAAAAAAATCCTAAGATTACACTTTTTATACAACTTACTTCTAAACGCACTTTTTCTCTCACTTTTTTCCCCAAAATACATTTGTTATACAAATACCCCCCAACCAAATAAAAAATAAAAGAATACATAAACTGCTCTCCCTTATTTTTACTTTACCCGCGCCTCTCTCTCCTCTATCCCACTAGAATAGGGGCTCCGGCACTGTATAAGTGTGGTCTGATAGTAGGGCTCGGGCACTATCTAAAGTGCAATCCAGCAGCAGGGCTCAAACACTGTGTAAAGTGCGGTCCGACAATAGGGCCCCTGCACTGTGTAAAGTGTGGTCAGGTAGTAGGGCTCCGGCACTGTATAAAGTGTGGCCTGGCAATTGCAAAGGGCAAACCGACAGTATTTAGTTTCGGTCAGGTAGGTGTCTTAGGGAGGTCCGACACTTGTGCGCTTCGACAATGTGATGGTACGCTCCAGCAATGTGCTACTGGGGTCCAAAAGTCATCGTCAAATCTAGCCAGAATGATTTTTGTATACAAGAAAGGTACTTCTGTCTAAAAAACTGAATTTTTTTCCTTGGGGGGTATTTGCATAAAAAGTTTGTTTTGGGAAAAAAAGTGAGAGAAAAAGTTATGTTGAGGGTAAATTGCATCGAAAGCGTGGTCATGGTTTTTTGTAATTTTCCCAAAGATCAAAACATTGAGAAAGGGGCGACCCAAACATCCCTAGAGCCTGGTTGGCCCCATGGCTCTAGTTCGAACCACCATCCTCTAAGCAGCTTAAAACACTAGAACTACTCTCATCAATGGCTTGGCATAGTTAGACCATGATGATGCTAATGTAGTCACATTAGGTAGGACCAACATTGAAACTGCGATTCTCATGGCCAACTATGTCTATTGTTCTCTAAATTATTTTATGGGATTGTCTAAAAGACCATTTATCTTTTGTACATGGAGGTCACCATCTTTCTTATCTCTTGAATTTCAAAATTTGTAGTTGTAAGTGTGTTATTGAATATACACAATTCCTATTATATATATATATATATA
>NW_006500104.1:4915971-4926955 GCF_000471905.2 Amborella trichopoda
ACCTACTAACTAACTAACTAACGTAACGTAACTAACGTAACTAACGTAACTAACTAACTAACTAACTAACTAACTAACTACTACTACTACTCTCTCTCTCTCTCTCTCTCTCTCTCTCTCTCTCTCTCTCTCTCTCTCTCTCTCTCTCTCTCTCTCAGAAGTGAGAAAATAAATGCATATATATCAGTAATGGAAGATAGATTTGATCAAGCACCCAGTACGCAGCAAAAACAGATGCCAAAGTAAACTCCTCACTTTTCAAATTTAGTTCACGAAATTCTCTCACATCAAAATCTCTACAACCAATGGGGAAAATTTGATTAAAATTGCAATCTCGAATGGGTAAAAACCCCGCTTGTTGAAAGGGTGCATTTGCTGTCAAATACCACAAATGAGAAGAATGCCTAATGAGCCATACCTTATAGAGCTTGAGGAACTACTTCACCTGATGCCCTCGCAGCTTGAATAGTCCTCACAACATTTGCAACATTTTCCTGAATAACAAAAGAGCATATATCATTGATAAAAAGAAAGTTCTCTAAAACCCTAAAGCCCCTCAAACCATAGTCAAAACCCAATTCCCAAAGTCCAAGAGTGACCCTAATCTCAAACTTCAATCCCTAAGATAACAGTTGAATAGTCCTCATAACATTTGCAACATTTTCTTAATACTGCACAAAAAGAAGCAATCCTTTGAAATTTAAGGTCCCTAACTACAGCCAAGACCCAATTCCTATAGTAATTTTCCCATAACCCATTTGACCCAATCCAGAAAATCCCAATAAACCTAATCCTCATCACAAAACTTCAGAACCATTTCATCCAATGCATTTGAAAAATCATTTATCTCGATTGCAAGAGAGACAAGATCCTAAACTCATTCAGGACCGAAAAACACCAAAACCCTGGACACAATCATAAAGCTTTTCCACCGTAAAATTCTAGCAGTATCATGATTGGATCAAATCCCTATTTGCACAAAAATTAGGGATCAGAGATCCCATACTTGCTGTTGAATTTCAAAAGCCCCATTTAAGTAAAACACAGTCTATCAAAATGACCAAAAACACCACCCTACCATTCTATAGATCCAATCTTTAAGGAGGGCATATTCAGTCATTTGTTCAAGACACTAAAGTAATTTATATACAGACATACCCATCCGTTTTGCCATGTTAGCATCACCTAATGAATTCATATCCTTCCAGTATAAATTTGTCACATGGTACTGTTACATAACAAATCTCTATTTCCCTTGCACAAATTTTCATTGTGCCCTTAACAAATAACTGCAAAATGAATCCACTAAAAATAATACAATTGCAATTAGAACACATCGACTCCGGGAGGAGCATGTTTATCCCTTGCGAAGGATTGCTAAAGTTTGCAGATTTCTGGCGATATCATGACAGTCCATTGTTTTTCTCTTTCTTGCAAATCAGGAAAGTCCCAAAACAGGTTAGAAAATTTTCTCCTTTAAGACATTCAAATTTACTTCACTTTCTCGAAAAAACATTTAGATGAACTTCAGACATTTACCTGATGAGTTAAGCTACAGATCGCATCAAACAGAAATCAGAATTAAAATAAATAAAGAGATGTGCTAATAAATAAGGGTAAAGTGAGAAATGCCTCCTCACCCTCCAAAGGCCAAGTTTATAACGAAGGCCTTCCCACTGCTGCAATCCGAATGTGCGTTCAGTACAACGACTGCACACAGGCATTTGGTCAGAATCACAGCAAGGAAAAAGTCTAAGAAAACAATCATCATCTAGGAAATATAGCTCACTAAGCCTGAGTTAGCCATAAAACAATGAAAACAAATACGGTTAAACCAAGTTACCTGACTACTACAGTTTGGTTCATCTGGTCCATTTTGCAATCGAGTAGCTTTGCACTTATTGCCCGAACTACCCAGTACTCCACTTCCCCATCATTCACCTGAAAAAGAATCATTGCTTGAAGGTCTGAAGCGAAAATTTTACTCTACAAGTTAAAAACAAAAAATTCAAGCCGAAATTTTAACTCAAGTGTTTACTGAAGAAGAGTTAAAAATTTACCCTTAAGGTGTCCTTGATAACAGCATAAGGGATCTCACCGGAACCACTCGAACCCAGATCCACCAGAGACATCAACCGCATCTTTGTGATACAGTCTTCATGGACAAGACCTGTAGATTCAGGGAATTCAGTTCTGAGGACGAAACGATAGGCATTTGAGACCCATAGAAACTTTCCTCACAAGCAAGAATGTTTTCTTTTATATGATAGTCAAAGATTCAAAACCATATGCTAAACAATAACAAATGCTGTTTCCAGAAGCCCTTTTACATAAGCTTTGTCACAAACCCCTCTCTCTCTCTCTCTCTCACACACACACACAAGCAAACTTACCCCATCTTTTAAGGAAAGTGGAAATTGCAGCATGGAAGTCCACACACACATATGTAAACTTACCCCAGCTTTTAAGCAAAGCAGAATTTGCAGCATGAAAGTCCAAGTAGGAATCCAGCCTTCGGGTGACAAATATCTTCAACAGCTGATATACCAATGCATATTTCCCATCCTTCTCCAACTGGACAACAGCTGGCATGTCCAATAGATCACACTGCAGCAACATCACAAAGGAACATTTTAGTGGCGAACAAATTGTCACTTAGGAACATTTTAGTAGGGAACAAATTGTCACCCACCCAGTAATCAGGAAAAAAAAATGAGGATAATAAGCAAAAAACTCAACATAGAAATTATTGTATCCAATATATAGAATTCGAGACAGTTAACTACCATACCATATTTTTGCTATTTTCAAATTGCAGTTAGTCTAATCAGACAGGGAAAAAACCATAGCACATCCTCCTTATTAAGCATCCTGGTTGGGATCTTAAAGTGTACAAGTAAAATATAAATTTCAACAAAAAACCAAAGCACATTGGGTCATCATAGCCGCAATAAAATGACAGATGGTGATGGAAATAATGTGGGACCCATCAAAGAAAAACATGAACCCAATGGTGGATCCCCCTCCTTCACATTCCATTATTACATCAAACAGGAACGACCAATCACAATAAAGTTTTACCAAAGTCCATTGTTTCATAATATATGTTTGCATTTCAACCAAAACCAGATAAATATGCACGAAAAGAAAAACCCAAAGTATTGCATGGAAACAAAGAAATGATGCTTGTTAAAAGCCATACGACTAGACAAGGAGCATACCTGAAACATGTCAGGTGCCCTCACAAACTCTTTAATTGCCCGTTCAGCTTCCTCTCTCGCTTCACTCATGGTATGTGCATCTTCCCCAGAAAAGGTTGCTAAATACTTGGTTAAAAAGGAGAATGAATCCTTTGTTGAGCTGCAAAATAGATTTAAGAGATGCAAATGATTTACCAATGCAACAAAAACCTGCAAACAGTACTCCTCAGCCGAGGTCTTAAAGCGTACCTCTTGTTCTCCTTCAGAATGTTGGATATGGTGAGGAAAAGTTTTCTTTGATCCATGACTCCAATATTCCACTCTCTCAAGAAGTTGTCCATCTTTTTAAAAGAAGGTATGATGCTCTCCGTAACTTTTCCATCAACCGCCAGCTTGAGCGCTTTCTGATAGACCTGGAAACGGCTGAAGGGCTGCTCTAGAAGGTTGTATAGATTGAACAGTCTGGAGGATAGATATTCATAAGTACGTATTGTGGTATAATATAATAGTTGCTAACCAGAAGCTTGTCTTGTAATGTATATCAGCAACCTATTGTGTCATTTTTACTATAAATAAAATGTTCATTCAGAATGAAGGAAAAAAAAAACCGAAAAGAAAAAAGCAAAAGTTTTGACGACTATTACATCTTCAAGCGCAAAGCAGGCTTTTCATTTGGTTGCTTAAGGACTCCCGAAGATATCTCCCTTGCAATCTCTCCGGCTTCATCAGGACTTCGGGCTTTTGTGACAAGGTTGCAAATAACAGTATAGATACAATCTAAATCTGTATACACAAATATGAAACCAGATGTGAAAAGTTTTTTAATGATAGATAACAAAGAATGCTATAATCAAAGAAACAGAGTGACATTTTAGAATACTGAATAAATCTTGGTAAGTCCTCAATAGTGTAGGATAAGTCAGCATCATCTATCATTGGGCAGGTAAGAGCTTGAGGATCTATGTTTGACAAGGTAGGCGATTTCAGCCCTAAGAGTAAGTCTAGTGCTACTGGGACTTTTTATTCTTCCTATCTTTTCCCTTCTTCTTTTTTTTTTCTTTCCCTAGCTGCCAATGGGAGCTCCCAAACTCAATGTTCATGGACACTCTAACTATGATTTGGAAACAGGATTCTAAAGGTCTAACCATAGCCAGTAGGTGCATGCCTGCTAAAAAAGACTGCCAGCTTTAGAGATTGTCAAAGCTACTAATTCTCAGGGTTCACAATGGACAGAGTAAAAAGGTCTCCACCACAAGAATGAACTACAAGAAGGGCTTGTCGCATAAACATTACGAGTAACTTAAAAGAGAATTTGGATCTGGAGCCATTTACTATGAAGGACAGGGAGATATTACCAAGTTTTGTATGGTCTTCTAGATAAGGTGAATCCCCGATGGGCAAAAGACCAAACTTGGTTCTGCAGAACCCAGATTACAGAGGTTAGCTCTTTGAATAGTGTGTGAAGTGAATTTCTATTTAGAGAATGAGGTAACCGTGGACTTTGGCACAAACTTCCGCAGAGCCACAGCATGTTTGGGGATCAAATCAAGGGATCAGGGATGCAAAGGGAGCACATTAGACCAGAAAATCTACTAGTAATCCCTAGAAAGAATCAAAAGAAAATAAGAAAAAAGGATTCATGGAAGTGAAACCCAGGATAAAGACATCCCCATCAAAACATGAAGCCTCACATGTGGGAAATCAATAAGGCAGTGCACAATAGCAATATTTTGTTCTCATTCTTCTTAAAAATTTTGAGTGTGTGCGTGCATGCGTGAGCGTGAGAGAGAGAGAGAGAGAGAGAGAGAGAGAGACAGAGAGAGACAGAGATTAGGTCTGAATACTTTAGAATAATGTCCAATGACCTGAGATCATGCAAAAGCAACATTTAGAATAATGTCCAACGACCTGAGATCATGGAAAAGCAAAACTCCAACCTTTTCTTATACAGCATGTCATACAGATATGTTGGGTATGATTATAGCTTTCGCACATTCCAATGTGTATGAAATGAACATGAGTGGTACTATAATTGTGTGATTGTACCTTTCTCAGCTACTCGGGTAAAACTGAGTTCAGCTAATGTGAGCATATGAGATGCCAAATCTAACCATCTACCATTCACCATATGTTCTTGGGCATGATCAAGTGATCTAGCCACCTCACTTTCTGCGAGCTATCAACACAATGAAATATGTCAATCATCAACATGTAGAAGAAGAAATATAACTAAAGAAGAAAAATAACCAAATCAAATAACTTGACAAAAAAAACTCAACCAATTATCGAAAAACAGTCAACTCAGGTGATGAAAACTGATTATGCAGTATCCAAACCACATATGCAACTAGTATCCAACTTATTCATATGATACAATACATCCCAAAACAACAAAACACACTTCCCTAGCATGCATCATGCAATTAAGCACAATCACTAATATCACTCAAATGGAATCAGAAGCATCATGCCACTCAGATACTAAAATACTTGCCCGCATACACTATCAAATTAATAAGCCATATAACCACGGCAATTAGATTCCATTTGAAGTGTTCAATGACGCAGTTTTAAAGGGGCATATGGAAGATTAGACATATGAAATTTCAAGTATCAAAACTTTCTTTTAGCAGCAAATCCTCAACTCAAGGTAGAATATAGATAGAATAATACAGAAATGTTACATATTTACTTACGAAGCAAATATAAAGAGCAAGTTATCCTCATTCAATTAGCACCTATGTAAAGTACAAACGGGGTACCTTCAAATTAAAGAGAGCATATAAATGCACTTTACTGGTCTAAGAAGGATGAGGACCTTAAACTCGCCCTTAACTTATCCCAAGCCCGAATAAAGAGAGTGGGTTGTGTTCAGTATGCAGCCAATGTATAACTTTGCAAAAACTCTCTTTGAATCCGAAATCTATGATATCTGCTAATGCTAGGGTGTTATCCATTAGAGACACGTTGTACCGGAATCCAAGTATAATGAGAAATAAGCAAGGGTTAGCTAGGGCATTCCCCAGAAGCAACGCGCCATAATTACGCCTGATTGCTGGTGAAAAAGACTCAAAAATGGCAAGGGGTAGGCCCAAAAAGACATGGCTAGAAGTAATGAGAAAAGATACAAGAACTTACGGTCTCATTGAGGGTATGGCCCTTAATAGAGCAGAATGGCGGACCAGGATTCATAAAGTCAACCCCAATTAGTTGGGAAAAGTCTTTGACGATGATGATGATATAAATGCACTTTAAATTAATTCCCAACAGTCAAGAATTAATAAAATATGATTAGACATTAGAATAATAAAATAGAACCATTGCATTAATCAAGAAAATTAATATCTAAGTAAATAAAAATCAGCACAAGAGATACAAAGATTAGAAAATCATCACTCTCCATGAGAAAGGATTTGCTCCTCTCACTATAACCTTCGCATAGCAATCAATATAACATTTATTCATAAGATTGAACCATACTTGTGGGAAACAATGAGATGCCGAGTCGATTTAGGAATTGAAATCGCGGAATCACGAGTGGATGGAAGATTTATGTTATATGAATTGTTGTCTATTCACAAGGAATTGTAGGAAACGCGATTCCTACTTTATCAGAATTAAGTTTTAACCCAAGGGGAACCGAGATTCCTACCTCCATGGAATTGAGTTTTGACATAAATAGAGATTCCTACATCTTTGGAATCGAGTTTCAAATCAACTGGAGTCGAGCTTCAACCCAAGTGGAATCTCAATTCCTACCTCTATTGGATCAAGAACCAACCCAATTGGAATCGAGACTCCTACATCTATGGGATATCACACGCAACAGCTTAGAAGCATATCATATATCATGAGGAAATTTGTTTCTTAGAGCAAAAGGTTCAAGGTTCTCAAGTATATCATATGCAAGAATCCCTAAGTATTGGAATCAAGGTTTTGAGTATGCTTAGCTATGGTTCCCCTAGTATTGGAATCATGCTCCTCAAAAGTTATAAAGACCTAAACAATGGTTCCCCTGTATTGAAATTGATCTATTGATCCTTACTCATAGTATTAGAATTACGGTTGAGTGGCCGCAATACTACATTTGGGTTAAGTACAATTAATAGACACCCACAATCCACTAGCTAATTTGTGATGATGTTTTCTAATATACAAATATTATCTCGTGTATACTTGAAAATGAGATTTTGAATTCTAGTTGAAAATGGGAACTTGTTTGTGCCATTCTGTTGCTTTGTGTTGTAATCTTAATGGAACCAAAATCTCTTTCCCAATTATCTTTAAAAGATGGCCGCCAGTTCTAGCACTATTAGAAATGTAACCCAATTGGAACCCAATTCTCTTTCCCAATTATCTTTTAAAAACTAGCCGCCAAGTTCTAGAGCACCATTACAAAAGCAATTGTGTAAGAATCCTGAGAATGGTCTGGGGCCTTGGCAGTAGTGTGCCGAGCCCCATGGTGAGGTACCTGACTCCATTCTCACCAAAGGGCAGGGGCCCAAATCCCCACTGACATACCACTTCGGGAATGGGGTTGACGTCGTGGTGGTAGCACCACTTGAGCCTTAGCTACCCGTCTAGGTTTCCATTCCCACTAACGCATTCGAAAACTGCCAATTATTTCTAAAAACAGGTAGGGGCCTGTATTCCCCACCGATCTGCCCAAAAAAAATAGTAAGAATCCTTAACCTTATTTTCAAAATATACCATTTACCTAATGTGATGAAATGAAAGTGAATACATTTAATGAGACAATAAAATTCACATTGTGTTGTAGAATGCACCTATGAACATCAGTATTTCATTCGATTATGTGGAATCTACATTCTAAAAAAATAGGAACGAGATTTTATGAAGGTGGAAGTAAGATTCCATGTTGATTGAATCACTGTTTCTTGCACCTAAAAACTATGGTAATTGATGTTGTGGAATCTAGATTCCAAAAAAATCGAATCGAGATTCAATAAATGTGAAAGCAAGATTCAATAATTTTTTTATGTTTTTTTTGATACTGTTAAATGAGTAAGATTCAATAAATGTTGAAATCAAGATAGGAAAAAAGTAGAATCAAGATTTCTAAAATATGGAATTGAGATTCTTGACTTCAAGAAAAGGGTTTCCATGAAGATTTTGTGAAGGAACTGCAGAATTGTGATCCTGAAGCAAAATCACTACATGGGGTGAGAGATTCCGGTAACCATGGATTGAACATATTAGAATAGTGTTGGATCCCAACCAAACACTATTCTAGTTTGAGGTCTCCACAATAAAACTCGCTAAAATTAAGTAACTTGACCGTGAAGTTTGGAGCCCACAAGCATGAAAAGATAGAACCCCCCCCCCCCCGCCCCCCCCCCCCCCCCAACACACCCTGTTATTTTAATATTAGAAATAGTCCAAGTCCCCATGTTTCTCATTAAAATTCATTGGATGCCATTGCACTGCATCTCCTTCTTGCAAGACAATATTCAGGTCAATGTTCAAGAGCAGGAAACACCCAACTATTCCTCTAACAACTCCATATGAGCTACTTTCTCATGCCTTCAGAAAATATTATTCACAAGCTCTCTTCCCACATGAACTTCTTTATCAAAATCATTGGCATATGAACTAATGGTTATTGCAAATCAGTGCATCAGTCTCCAATAACCAAAAACAATTGAAATGTATCTTTTATTACGAGTACGCGATCCAATAATACTAATACGGATGGAACACCATAAAACTATCAAAAACCAGAAACCCCATACTTCACTATGTCAGTCAATGCAATGATTATTCCATAATAACTTGACATTCGCTACTAATGACCCAAAGGTTGGTTCTTCTTTTTTTCAGGTTCAGGGACATTAAGCTTGCACTAGACGCACAACCTCAGATAAATATCAGAAAGGAGTTATTAATGTAATATGCCTTAAATCGGATTCCACCTTATCACTGTCAAATCAAAGCTCAAAAAATTGTGAAAAAGACAATAGCTTTCATGAAAACCTTGAAATTTACATCGTACCTGGGTAAAACAGGTACCCAAAATCCAAGAAATCCAGTTCCATCACAGTAAATAATAGATGCGCACAAATTTTTCATTTCACAGTTAGAAAAGGAAAATAAATTCACGAGTTTCCATTTTCCACGCAAATGCATCAGAAATTATCAAAGTTCCATTAATATAAACAATCCATTTACCCAACAATAAAAAAAAATCCAATCTACCAATCAACAGATTGTGTACAAATTGCAGTATTCCAAAAAAGCAAAAATACAAGAAAATGAAAGAAACTACAGTAACACAAAAATTCTGGTACTAAAGGTCTTCGGATCATTAAATTGGAGAAAAAACCGCATAATTCAGAAAGTTTCACAATTTCAACCATTAATAACCACAAAAATAAAATATAAAAATTGAAATTGGGAAACGATGACAAGCATTGGAAGGAGGAAAAAAGTACCTCCGGTCCTGCATCTTGCCAAGCCACCTCTGCAGTGAATCGGACCACGGCGAGAGCTGAATCCTCCTCTGAAGTCTCAACAACGGTCGTCATAGTTACAGTAGATCTTTTAACCAAGACGAGGTTGCAGAGAAGTGAAAAAGGTCGAGAAGAAACCCTAAACCAAACCCTAATTTCCGTGAACAAAAGAGAAAGGGAAGAGCGAGCTACTGCAAAACCCTAAAATATTCGAACAAACCGGAAAGACATGAAGGTTAGCGCGAAAGGGTCCAAACCTCTCTTTTAAAAGGACCCGGTTTTTATGAGTCCCCCGACTCATAGTATTTTCATGCGGGCTCCCTTAAACACCCATTTTTATATCAATCTTAGATCCAAATTTGTAGTGGTCCATAATCTAGATGAGCATGAATATAAAAAATAAAATAAAATTTTAAAATACTTTTTACTAAAATATTTTTCTAAATGGGAATCTTTAGTTATGGATGTTCATCTTAAAGATGGACGATTGTGATTGTGTGGGCTAGTGAGGCCGCTGACTCACAACACTCTTTCAATGACAAAACAAATCTCTCTCTGAACATGTAACTTATCCATAAACATAGTGAGCAAAAACCCAGCTTAAAACGTGATTTTTAAAATGATTTAAATTTATTTTTAAGAAAAAGTTTTGAAAAGCATGATTATAAAAAGAAAAAAAATAGTAAGGGGGAGCCTTTGAACAATTAATTAAACGCGCACCTCAAAAATTCAATCGAAGAGGTTGTTTCGATGCCCAAAACTCCTCAAAACGATCATCTAGATCTCAAGATATATATACATATATATACATGAGAAAAAATAGATTTCTAAGTATTGGAAATAGTGCATTTTGTAATACATTTCTAGACCGTTAATTTTTTAGATTTTCAAGTGTTTATTAATCTGCTCGATCTACAATATTTTGAACCTTTAAATTTCACTATTGGATATGAAAATAAATTTTCAGACCATCATATAGATTTTAAGTACAAAACATCTTCTGATATTATTTGGAGGTGCACCTTACATTGATTGTTTAAAGCCTCGGCCTTATGCAAACTGCACCTTTATAAAAATGAGTAAAAAAACTGTTTTCCATACAAATGTTATATTATGTAAACACACTTTCACAAACAAATTTTGAAAACTGTTTTCCACCATTCTCTCTTATTTTTGTTAGATTTATAATCATGTATGTCTCCGTCTCATAGCCAATAAAGTTTTACCTTGGTTTAATAGATTAGTTTATCAACATAATATATTTTGGTAGTTTTAAAAATTAATATAATGAACTACAAATTCATTATATATATA
>NW_006500104.1:4945669-4957705 GCF_000471905.2 Amborella trichopoda
ACCTCTCTCTCTCTCTCTCTCTCTCTCTACTCTATAGACAAACCCCTACTTTTTATACAACAAGAAACTTCCCCTCTCTCTCTAGACAAACTCTTGCTTTTTACCCCCACCACCTTGGTTCAGGTACCCCATTTACCTTTCTCTTTATACTGCTTACAAAAAGTAATATCCTGTTGCTATTTTATTAGTCTAGCTTCATTATCCACCAATTTTCTTAATCTTAATAAATCTGCTGAAATCCAGATTTTCCATTGCCCGTAATCTTAATAACTTCGGGCTCTTACAAGTTGGTGAGTTGATTGTTTATTGGTTTAACCTAAATAGCAATACCCATTTCCCCATTTTCAATTTTTCTTTATATGCTGTTAAAAATATAGGTTTTCCATGATTATGGTGTGAAATGTGTTTCAGGCAGGATATTACGAGTTGGGGTTTTTGCTGTTGTTTTCACCATTCGATATGTTTGTCCATTTCCCGTAATATTTTTTTTTCTCTAATAAAACTCAATGAAACGTATTCTTTTCTCTAATAAAACTCAATGAAACCTGAATCATCTCCATGGCCATAAAAAAAAACCGTCTATATGAATGGAATAAGCCTTATTTTGTTTCTTTTTAAATGTGGGGTTCGGTTTTGTGCGTTTTTCTATTACACTGATCTTAGTTTTGGACCCGTTTCTTATATTTTGAGATTACTCTTCAAACCCTGTAATAACTTCACTTTCCCATGATACTGCATTGAATGTTCACGAGTTGCTGGATTTCTGAGAATTATAATTAATTTTGTTTGGCTTTGTTGGGGCTTTTTCTGTTGTTTTCACGGTTCGTTATGTTTGTCCATTTCCCATAATATTTTATTTTCTCTAATGAAAACTCAATGAAACCTGAATCATCTCGATGGCCATAAAATGAACCATCTATATAAATGGAATAAGCCTTGTTTTGTTTCTTTTTAAATGTGGTGCTCGGTTTTGTGTGTTTTTCTATTACACTGATCTTAGTTTTGGACCCATTTCTTATACTTTGAGATTACTGTTCAAACCCTGTAATAACTTCATTTTCCCATGATTACTGCATTGAATGTGCATGAGTTGCTAGATTTCTGAGAATTATAATTAATTTTGTTTAGCTTTTTTGTTAGTGAATTTCGGCAAAAATGAGATGGGAAAGAGTGAAATTAAAGATGAAATTGAAGGAAATCCAACCACTGGAGGGGAGGAAATCTCCCGGTAGGAAAGGTGGTATTCTGGGGCCAGGAAAGAGATGGGGTCATACCTGCAATTCCATCAAAGGAGGGAGGTTTCTCTATGTTTTTGGAGGTTATGGCAAAGACAACTGTCAAACCAATGATGTTCATGTATTTGACACATGTGGGTAATGTCTCTCTGTTTATATTCATATTATTGTATTATTTATAAAATTTATGTGGTGGAATGATTTCCATGATTTGTTCCTTGGTTTCTTTTGTTGGTTCTTCTTTTTTATATATTTTGAGTTTGGTCATTCTTGCATGTGTTGTTTATTTTGCTGGGTACTGGGGTGCTATTTTCTTGGGCTTTACAGTGAAGCAAACATGGAGCAAGCCGATGGTGAAAGGCATACCGCCTTCCCCAAGAGACAGTCATAGCTGCACCACTGTTGGGAACAATTTATTTGTGTTTGGTGGTACAGATGGGAAGAACCCACTCAAGGATTTGCATATTCTCGATACAAGTAAGTTTTTTTTTATCTGTATCCTCTGCTTATTTTAATTTTTACTCCTTAATTTTCCCTCCACGATATCATTGGAAATGGTCATTGATGATTTGAGTTATAATGGTTTTGTTAAGCTTATATCATCGGTTTGCTTGGTCCAGTTATATCCTATTCTATTATACAATTGAAGTATTTAACTTGCATTTCTTTCTATCCCAACTAAAAAAAAAAAAGGAAAGAAAAACTCTGTTTTCTTTCATATTTCAACTTCTATGTCGAACTAGATAAACATTACGTAGAATGGATAAGTTCTTGACATGCAACCAAATGCCCATTAAGTTAATCATTGGCCAGCATGAATATGTACAAAAACGTGTCAATGTTGCGCGAATTTCATTGTATGGGCTGCTTGAATATTGTTTGGGGGTAATGGACATATTCTTATAAGTACAGATATGAGAAGCTAATTCTTATCCTGCCATGATGGGAAATTCTATGGGAAGTTCTATGGACCTCGTGAATGAAATTCTGCTCACTGAGCTTGAGAAGTTATTCTCATTGTTAACCCCAAAATTAAAGAAAAGGTTGTTCTCATAATTATCCAGTTGTTATGGGAAGTTCTACAGTCTTTGCGAGTGAAACTGCAAATGCTATTTCAGCTGAACATCTTATGCTATGGGAAAACTATATGTGTTTTAATAACATCTTTACCAATTAGCCTTTTGTTACTATATATAACATGATGTACCATCTTCTCATATTATCAGTCCTTGTCGGAGGCCAGTGGAGAAACATGAAGCTGAGGATTTCCATATTGTTTTCGGTTTTTCCATCTAGTTTGGGTACATAAATCACCATTTTTTGTTTCTATTCGTTCTAGGTAACTCTTGTAGTTTTCCACTATGATAGTGGGGAATTGGGAATGGATGATTCTATTTTCATTGGTGCATGTTCTATGGCAAAATCCATTTTTACTAAGTTTGATTGCTTCATTAGGTCTTAATGTCCATTCTTAATGTCCTTGGTTCTTATTCATCAAATAATGAAATTCTTGAAAAATGAAAAAGAAGATAAATTTGGAATTCTTCCCCCTTTTCCGAATAACAGAGGTAAAAAAAGGGGCATGAGTCTATTCTCGTGCTTCTTTGGGTTGATAAAGCTAAATTTGACAAGGTGTTTGTATAGGCTGAGATTGGAACAGAGCCCTGAGGTTTCCTACTACCACTGGTTCATTTTTACAAAAAAAAAAGAAATGGGTCTATTTTCTTCTAACTGTAAGAAGTTAAAGGCCATGTTAATAATATGTGATTAGTAATGGTTGGCTAGTGGATATATTTTAATATTCATGCCAATTTTTTGTTACTTTGACATATTAACTACCCACTAACTGTACTGCATTTTATAGTTACCAACACATGGATGCAACCAAATTTGGTTGGTGATGGTCCTGATGCACGAGAAGGACACAGTGCAGCACTCATTGACAAGCGTCTTTTCATATTTGGAGGGTGTGGGAAGTCTCGCAATGAACCAGAAGAAGTATATTATAATGATCTATACATATTGGACACAGGTAGCATTCCCAATTTATGCCCCATCTGGTGTTGTGTGGATATCATATTGAAGTGCTTAGCTAAACAAATTATGGTTACTGTATTGGGAATGAATACTTAATCTGATGGACTACGGACTTCACAGTTCATTGGGTCATGATTGTCCGCTGAAATGATGGGTGGTAATGGAGAAAGAGATCAACTAAAACAGGATATGACCCCAAGGCACTATGATATTCCCCAACCCATTGGACAATAAAATACCTTTTATAGCCTTTGTTCTTGTCTACTTGCTAGTGTGATACTCTATATTTGACAGGGTTTGGCATGCTTAATTTCCCCCCTCCCCCCCCTTTTTCCTTCCATATTTAATTTCTAACATGGTTAAGTATTTACTTGCAGAGAGTTTTACTTGGAAGCGAGCTGTAACAAGTGGCATCCCTCCCTCTGCACGGGATAGCCATACTTGTTCATCTTGGAGGAACAAAATTATTGTGCTTGGTGGTGAAGATGCATCTGACTATTACCTTTCTGATGTTCATATACTAGATGCAGGTTATTCCCGTTCTCCTAATATTTGATTTTGATAATGGTACAAATTAAAAACCTTATGCATTATTGCCTTAAAATTAAACTCTTATGTGTTGCTTGATGATCATGTCTCCCCTTGGTTAAAAATACTTAGGAATTATTTGGTGACGGGATCTTGTTTGGGTTACCATATCTTCCCGTGTTTCCTTTTCTATTGCTATTGCGAACATATTTGATATGTTACTACTTTTTGCAACCTTCAGGAAGGTTGTGCTTGTGGTTCTTTGTTTAATTATCAGGAATTAAAATTTGTGTTTAACAATTTAGATTAACTGATTTTTGCAGACACTCTTGTTTGGAGGGAGCTTAACACATCAGGGCAGATGCTAGCTCCTCGTGCTGGTCATGCAACTGTTGCTCTTGGGAAGAAATTGTTTGTTTTCGGTGGCTTTACTGATGACCGCAACCTATATGATGATCTCCACGTGCTGGATGCGGGTATATATTTAGGGAAAGCATGCTATAATCCAGTGGCTTATCAAAGAAATAGTACATTGGTTTCATCAGTGTGCAGTGTCACAGTGGGCAGGAATGGAGAGAGACTGGAACCTACTCTGGGGTCGTCTACTTTTCCAGTGGATTCTACTCTCTGTCACCGTCAATCATTACCTTGGATGATGATGACTCCCATGGTCCCTGGGATTAGGGCATGGTGTCTTATTTCATCTAAGAGATATCAATTATTTTGTGCAGAATATTGTTAATTCATTTGGAGAAATTACATATATTTTTCAGTTTTTGTTTTGTTTTGTGAAATCCTTTTATGGCTAGGGTTTTCCAAACCTTATTCTGGTACATGGGTCCTTCATTCCCTTGTTTTGGGGTTAAAATAAATTTTTCTAATTTCAATTTATGTCTGAATCCATAGTTGTAGATTGATTTTGCATCTCATTTTGGTGATGGGGAAACTATTTTGTACCCAGCCAGGGTATTCACCATCTTTGCTCAACAATGATGGAGATTGGGCGTAACCTGAGTTAGTGTTTCTCATCCAGATTCATAGTTAGTCTATGCCATCTGTTGATGAGAATGGATGGTTGATGCCCCAGCTGTGCACTGTATGTTATATAGAGTCTACGTACAGAATCCATCGTCTTGATATTAATGGTGAAAGAAATACCAAGTATGTAATCTTCTTACTCTTTCACTAGACGAAATCAATGAGCTATTCTACGTGCCTTCATTTATCATTTTCTTTTTCTATTATTGACTCTTGCAGTTCTCAAAGGCTCCATTTATTATCGCTCTGCATCATTATGTTTAAATGAGTGTTTATGTACTACGTAATTGTTGAGGGATCAGGTACCCTTCCGAATTTTGGTTTTGCTGATAATCTCACTTCATTCAATTTGTGTTTGCAGAAACCGGTGTTTGGAATAAAATCTCTAATGTGGGCCAAGGGCCTTCATCCAGGTTTTCAGTTGCTGGAGATTGTTTGGATCCACGGAAGGGGGTTCTTGTGTTCATAGGAGGTTGCAATGAAAACCTCGAGGCCCTTGATGACATGTTTTACTTATACACCGGTATGGCCATTTCTTGTATCTTCTTAATGTGGATTTCCAATAAAAAAAGGATTGCCCTCTTATATGGGTTGTAGGAATAATAATCTGTCATGCTAGTTTTAGAACTTTTTTTTTAATTGTTTTGGAACTTCTAAACTATATTATGAACTTTACATTTGATAATTTGGTTAGGCTGCTCCTTTGACTTTTATTTTGTTTTCCTTCTTTCCATGTAGTATTTGGTGTAATTTTTCGTAGTTTTGGGTGCAAGTTTGAAAACACAAATTACAGTCGCAAGAAATGACAGTTTTTCTTTTTGGGAATCTTGCTTTCTTCATTGATCAAGTATAGAAGTACAAGTATGTCAGACAAATATTAGACGAGTTTCTAAACACCGTCCTTACTTGAAGGCCAAATGAAACAAAAACTAAAAAGAACACATAAAATATGAAATGAATTATCTTCAATTTTTCCTGAGATCTTGTAAACAATCCACAACTTGCCATTTTTTCGTCTAAAGTGCTAAAGGTTTTCTGAACTTGATAGGTTTTTCCTGTGTTTCTTCCCTCATCTTTTTGTCAACTCTTGGATCAAGCTTTTGGTGGTATTCTCTGGATTTTCTGAATTTATAAATTTATGCTATGGTGTAATTGCTGATTAATTATTTGATCAGAGAGAAAAAGCAATTCTGAAAAACCATACTGACTATAGCTTACACAGATATGTCTTCGGAAAATGGACGAGGTGACCAAAGGCCAGAAAAGTTCTCTCTTCGCAAGGAATTGAAGAGAAAGCGGCAACAGCAATATCTTCCTTCAAGCGGGTCTGAGAAAGATAAGGACGTGCGAAAGGTTGAGCTGACCCCTGATTCTTACCCATTGATGTCTCCGCCTATGTTTTCCCAAGCTGGTAATAAGACACTATTTCTTTAATGCAATACCTGTGTTTTGCTTCTGTATAGTGGCAGTTCATGCTTAATGTGTTGTATAATATGTGCTTAGTCTCATTATATTGCAACGGGGATCTTAAAAATAAGTTTACAAGTACCATTAGATGATTTCTCATGCAAGTATTGACTTAATGGAGAATATCAAGCTTCCAAATTGCTTTCTTTAAGGAACTTAAATGCCTTACACTGTCTATTGTTCGTTTGGTGGTTGTTATGAATGTCTTATTTTGTTGAATGTACTATGTTATGATGCAGCTATGGGGAAAGCCTCCTTATTTGAAGTAAAACCACCAGAAGAAAAGATATTTGAAGCCAAGATAACAGACATATTCCGTTATGGCTACAATATTGAGACTAATATTGACGGCAAGCCTTTGCGGGGCATATTATTTTCTTATGAGCCGAACTTTAGTCATGCTGCCCATGCCTACCTTAGTCGGTGAGTGTAAATGAGCCGCTGCCATGCTTATGATCATTTAGCCATGGTCTTGCCCAAGGAGTATTCTTCTCTATCCTTGGAGTCCTAATAGCAACAATTTTGTTCGTTTGTCGTCTGTTTCTTTTTGAGGGGAGACTAAGCTGGATTTTTAATCCCACCAAGTTAAAAATAAATAAACCACAGTTGATTTTCTGGTGCTCTAGAACACAAGCCAAGTTTCAAACCCTAGCTTGCCCACCTAGAAGAAAAAAATGTGTTCTTTCATGTTATTTAATTATTGTTTCATATATATATACCAGGAAAAAGATAGCTGGAGAGGCTGGTGCCAAGTTAAATGATGTCCACAAGCCAAAATTGAAGATTTCTAGAGCTGCCAAACAGGCAATGAAGCAATCAGATCAAAAGAAAGCAGCAGATGCCTCTCCTGTTTCAAGAACCCCTACTCAAGAATCACCTGGGGTTGCTCTTGCTTCTCACCCTCACACTTCTGCTCCCTCGAATGAGCCTCCTCAACGACATACAGTTAGTGTTATCTTTTATGTGTGCATGTGTTTGTGTGTGTGTGTGTGCATGTGTGTGCGTCTCTCTCTCTCTCTGAATGTTTGTCTAGGCATCATGCTATGATACACATAGATTACATTCAGTGTGCTCTATGCATCCCCAACCCTCCATGGTCAGCAACAGATGATGAGAATGAACCCATTCCTCTCAAATTTTTTGAAGAGGTGTTGATCACAATTGTCAGAGAGAGAGATACATGGTTAGTCTTTAAGTGTGCTCTCTTTTGCAGCAGACGCCAGAGACAGCTGGACCCACCCCAGCACCACAAAAGGAGTCGGAGCATAATGCAACCCAAGCGGAGACTCTTCCTCCTCCATCAGACCAGAGTACAAATTCAATCCCCTTATCTTTTCTCTCACTTTTCGTATATTTGTTCTAAATTAAATTTATGCTAACATCTAAATGTATGTGCATGATCAATGAAAAAAAATGCAGACACACACACACCCTCCTGTGTTGATTAGCTGCCGTGCAAACACACACATGAATAATGTTAATAGAAGGGGAAAAAAAAAATGGAAAATTTTATTACCCTTGTTCACTTCAAGAAATTTCTTATACATATATTTCTTAGGATTAAATTTGGTTTCAATAGTCAATTACTGGTGTAGCAAATTCCCTCAGGAAAACACCCACTTGGGATGATTTAACTGAATATGGGTTTTTGCCCGAGGGAGCAATATACAACTTGCTTCCACAGAAGCAGGCAAAATTTTTTATTTTTTTTCTATCTACTAATTTATTTCCATAAATTTTCTTTGTTCTAGAAATTGTATGGAAATGTAATAATGAGGATGGGATATTTTGGTTCAGGAAGACAAACAAGAAGGGGAGGGGAAATTTTGCCATGTTGGTTAACAGTTTTACCTTTTTAAGTTCTAACCTCGCAATTTATTCTGAAAATTTTCTAGAAATCGAATGTAATTAATTGCATTTGTGATGACATTCATGGTTTCATGATACTTATAATTTGAGATTTTGCAGCAAAAATCAGTGACCAACATCCAGTCATAGAAGCCCACGGAGAAGAGAAATCCAGCCAGCCTTCCTTGCCCTAAAAAGCACCTCTTTAGAATTTATAAAGGGGAAGTCGAAGGGAAAAACCAAAAAGAAAGAGAGAAAATGGTGGTTTTCCAAATTTAAAGATTCGAACCTGTATGGGTTTCTTCTCCAGAAAATCCAAGCATTCCACCGAGAAGGTGATGTAGGCTGTGACAGGGCCTGTTTTGGGGGGGGGGTGTTTTGTGAGGGCTAGTTTTTGGCTGTTCTTAAGCTTCTGAATGTTTGTATATGATTTCTCTTTTATGAACTTGTGGTAGTTAGTGATATACAAATTTCGACTTTTCCTTTTGTTTTATGGTTTCCTGTTGATTACTACTGGTTGCTTTTTGGTGATGTGCAGCTTTAGAATAAATGTTTTTAAAAGCAGGAACTCATGATCTGTTAAACCTAGTGATATACAAATTTCCAATTTTCCTTTTATGGTTTCCTTTTGATTACTACTGCTTTCTTTTTGGTGATGTGCAGCTTTAGAATAAATGTTTTTAAAAGCTGGAACTCATGATCTGTTAAAGCAAGTAGGATCACCTCCGAGGGTTTTTTTTTTTTTTTAATAAGAATGGAACTAGAGACATTGTGCTACGAAAACCCATACCGTCTCTACGGTCTTGACCCAAGGCCTCAAATTAATGAAAGAAAAGGCAAAAAAACTCCCATTTTCTCAAAATCAATTGAAAAACTAAGATCTCTTGAAGGTCCCATCGGAGGATAAACATAATAAGTCTAAAATACAAACCTGTGATCACCATAATCCGTTTCCTTTCCAAAAGATCCACTGAATGATGCTGTTGTACAATTCTGGCTCAAAACCGCCAATATCTTGACTTTGATCTCCACAACTCGTGAAATTGGAAAAAGACAAACCCCAAACTTTCAAGCACATTATTTTGTCGAATTGAGGTTCTAATGCAAAAGTAATGGTATAGATCTTTTAGGGCAGTGAAAACGAGGGAGGAAGAACTGGAATTGAGGTTCTAATGCAAAACTAATAGTATAGATCTTTTAGAGCAGGGAAAAGGAGGGAGAAAAAACTGATAAAAAAGGAGGATGGTTGTTGGGGTAAAAAAAAATTAGATAAAAAACACTTATTTTTGGATGGGTTGCTTGATTTTAGAGATGGCAAATTTATCAAATTACTGATGAGATATAAACAATTTAACACTGTTTCTATTTATTTGATTTAATTTAAAATACCCATAAAAGAACATATGATCATAACAAATTACTGATGAGATATAGACAATTTAACAATGTTTCTATATTAGTTAATTTAATTTAAAATACCCATAAAAAAACATATGATCAAAAGAATAATTGTAAAAGGGAAGAATGCTAAATAATACATCCTTTATAAGTACTGTGGTAAATTTTCTTTAAAGAAAATCAATTAATTCTCACGAGGAAAAATGTATATAAAAATAAATGGAATTTTGTTTTCACAAATTTTGTTTTATATTTTTTATAGGTAAGAGTTATTTGGACGTACAGATGCCTCAAATTTTATATCCGTCCAATATATACAAAAAATTAAAATTAAAATACTCCAAACCATCCACTCAAAGATCTAATGTTAGTGCAGTAGTGTTAAGGTGAGTTTCAAGGGTGTTTCGATCATTTTATGTTTTCTAAAAGCATATTTTATGTTTGTCACAAGTGCATGAAGGGAAGAAGCATGGACGCCCCAGATTTTAGCTTAATCCAATGCATAGAAACTGCAGTAAAATTGAAATAATTAAATATGTATTCTACCGTCGATGAGGTTATTATATTGTCCAAATTATTTTTCAATATTTTTGATAGGTACATGAAAGTGAAACATAAAGAAGCCCAAAATTTTAGCTCACTTTGATGTATAAAAAAAATAAAATTGAAATATTTGGTCATGCTCTCACCTAATCCAAAATTGATTTTTTTTATGTAATAAAGAGCATCCATTTCAGTAAGGAAAAAGTTTATATAGAGACTTGGCTCTAAAAAATCAAATTTGAGCCTACCTTAAAAACTACATTAGAAGAGGTAACAATCAAATTTGAGCTTACTTCAAAAATTTCATTAAAAGATAGTTGTTTTGATGCCCAAATATCTTCAAATTGATCATCTTGACATCAAGATGCATAGATATAAAACAAAATGGATTTCAAGTTTTTGAAATAATGTATTTTGTAACGCATTTTTAGACCATCAAATTTCAAGATTTTCAAGTTTTTATAGATATATCAATATACACTATTTTTGAAGTTTTAAACTTTATAAATAAATATAAAAATATATTCTAAGGTTATCACAAAGATTTCCAATATTGCAACCATATTGCTCGACACCATTTGAAGGTAAAATATTACCATCTCAGTAACAAAAACTTCAAGGGACGGTTCCAATTGGAAATTTCAGTTTAAACCAATCAAACATTCTTTTCCAAGGGAAAAGTTTGTATAAGATTGCAATCTTAAAATGCAGAATCCATCATAATAGGCTGTTTTGAAATTGGAAAACCCTCTAATAATATATAAAAAGAAAAGATTTCAGTCCCAAAATAATATATAAAAAAAAAAGATTTCCAATCCCAAAAAAATAGTGCACCTTGCAACATATTATCTAGATCACCTAATTTCAAAATTCTTTTTTTTTTTGTTGAAAAAGTAAGATTTTCATATGTTTATAGATTTACTTGATTTAAACCATTTTTTAGGTTTAAAATTTTATAATTAGAGATGAAAATGGATTTCCCAGGCTAAGAATTTTTTACATCAAAATTTCATCTTATGATAAAATTAGTTGGTACACCTTTGATTGTTTAAAGTCGCAGTATCCTGCAAACCACACCCATTTTCTAAAAACCACATAATTCTAGAGTCCATACACGTAAACCAAACACTATTTTTATATTGCTAGGTAGTCAAATTCTCTATTTTCAAAGTTTCAGAATTACAAATTTCCAATTTTGATTCCAGGTTTTAGCTGTCAAACTTCCCCATTCTCCAATCAGTCAGCTACCTTCCAATTTCCAAGTCATTTGAATAATTTCAACGACACGAGTTCTCTGTCTAAATTTGTTTTAACTTGAAGTTCCTTACTAATGAAACTATGCAACAAGTTTTCTCCAAGAGCCTGTGTCTCTCTCTAACATATGCTTCCTGCAATTGGGCGCCAAAAGGGAGGAGTTGAAAACACCTCGCACCATAACCACTCGCACTTTGATCTGAAACTTAACCAAACTTGATCTCACTCTAACAAAAAGGAAAAAAAAAAAAACACAGATGGTGATACTACTTGATAATATCAGTCAGAGAACCTAATTCGATTTTCATCAAATAAAGAACCAACTTAGGCTTTTTCAAGGGCCTCCCAAATGGGTCTAGAGCTAATGATATATAATTTCAAGCATTGTTGCCATATATTACATCAAATAAACACCCACAAGATTTTTAGAGAAACATAATAAAACTGCAAATGTTCTTGTCTACTGTCGAGACAACGGAAAACACTTGCAGATTGCGAGACAGCAACTCTTCAGTTGCTGCCACCATTACCAAAGAGATAACCAAGAGAGGAGCCTCCACCAGGGGCTGAGTGCACCTTGGTAGAAGGCCGATCCTGCACAAATATACAATTCAGTTTAATTCTCTCTCTCTCTGCACAAAAATACAATTCAGTTTAATTCTCTCTCTCTCTCTCTCTCTCTCTCTCT
>NW_006500104.1:4961811-4974708 GCF_000471905.2 Amborella trichopoda
TAGGATATGCCAGAACAATCAATCATATCAGTCATTTCCCTTTCTTCTAGCCCACTTATTCAACGCACATGTGTATCACTAAACGTGTGTTTGATTGGTGGAAGAGGGGGCTGCCAAAGCCGCCCCTTCCATGCTTTTATTAGCATGGAAGGGGTGGCTTCTATGAAACAACATCAAAATATGTTCTTTCATGCACTGCTGGAAACTGCAAGCTCTACTTTGCGGCTTCCAATGGGGTGTGATCAAACACAGGAGGCAGATTTTGGTGGAACTCGGGTCTCCCACTCCCAAAAAGTTCTATCAATCCAACACACCCTACACTCACAACAATCATTCATAATCTGCTTGAATGTAAAGTTAACATTATCATCAAAGCCTTTTCCCAACTAATTAGGGTCGGCTTGCTTGAATGTAAAGTACCATGCCTAAATGGAATTAATCACATAAGGATGTACAAGTTTTAAAAAGGATTTTACACATATTCACAATTATAGAGGCGCATGACTAAAATTCACTTAAAATGCTATGTTATTCTATCCACAGCAGATATCAAATAATAGATCCCTTCAAAATGGAGAAGTAACTCATCAAATCAGTAACAAGAAATCAAAGACTAGTCATGAAAGTAGAGAAAATCATGACCAATTTAAATGCATGATGCATCAATATATGTAACAAAAGACTTCAAAAAGATGACAAAGCCACATTCACTAGTTATACAAATGCATAAGTTATTAATGCCACACCATGTGTAAGAAACAAATACAACCAATATTCAGAAAATTCCATCATACCAGCACCAATATTGTGCCATATATTTCAAGCACAAATACGCATGAACACCCAGATCGACCAAAACATTAGTTTCAGTAAATTTACAAAGTACATATCTCTTTAACACTCCAAAAGATAAAGAGCATTTACGATCTTCAACAAGATTATCCAGTTATCCATGTCTAATGTATCGAAATACTTATCAAAATGGATTTTTTCACACAATCTTCAAGGAAAACTATAGGACAAGAATATTCATCTTAATTTACCAATATGCATCAACATACATAAAGATTCAAGTTACAGTAAAAAATAGTCGTTGAAATCTCATGTTTCAACGATAAAAATACATAAAAACCCAAATATTAGCCATGACATCCTTCTATTTCAGACCAAATCCATTTAAGAAATGAGGATATTTCTCAGATCAGGCAATCAGAACAAATATCATCACTCAAGAGATCGATAATGTAAGTCATAGAAGCAATGAAACCCATTTAAGAACTCTTTTTCCAAGATACTTTGCAGCTGCATGCATTGACAAAATTACACGAATTTCAAGTCAATTATTTAAGCCTTAGGGAACATAGACCACCATTTTGACTTTGTCATAGAGATATTTTGCAGGAAAAGTCCGATTCATAAAAAAATAGCCACAATTTCAAAGGAATTCCCAACCCTAAGAAGAACAGGACACCAACTGTAGAGCTCATTTATGAAAGATTTCGTATAGAAAAGGATCCAAAATTGAGTTCCTAGAGAGAACAAATCACTATTTTAGACCTATAGTTTTCAAGAGCCTGCGATGCTAAACTGCTGAATGACATGTGAACAGTCAAAGGTGAGAAGGTGTCATAGACCTCATAAGATGCCATTTCAAACCTAGATTTAATAGTTCTTCACAAAAGAAATAATGCAGTGAAAGAGCAGCAGTAGCATCAAGCAGAGCAAAAATCCAAGCATTTTAGCCCTGGCTTTCATGAGATTTGATGCATAAATGCCAAACAACAATTTTTTTTCACAACCAAAATCCAAACTCTCACAGAGAACAAAACACCATTTTAGAGTTAAACACCATTTTAGAGTTATTCTCCAATATATTTATCGGCTGATTAACAAACAGGCCATCAGAAAAGCCCTAAAGCCCTAAACTATAGAGTACTTCATCTTTTACTTATTTTCGCACAGATTCTCAGAAAAAAGAAATGGAGAGCCAAATCACATGGAAATTAAGTAAAGTGAGCCAAAATGAAGCAAAAAATGACATCGTAGGCCAATTTCACCTAGTTTCAAGGGATTTTTACCTATAAATGACGTGAAAATGAGAATTTAAAGAGAAAATGAGAATTTGAAGAAAAAATGAGATCAGTGACCGCTTACCTCGATCTGTTATGCCGGATCTGAGAGATGAAGAAGATGAGAAGAGCTTTTCCTGTTCCTCCTGTTACTCTTTGAATTGAAGATAGAGAAAGAGAGACATGGGGGCTTAAAATGAGAAAATGATAGGTGAGACCGACACTTATATATGGCTAAATAATTTGAAATTTGACGATAAAAGGCCCTGAAACTTTATATATTGACATGCGTACCCATAATTTTAAGATGATTATTTTGCCCCTGGTCGGTGATTTGAGGCGTTTGTATATCTACTTTTATCCGCGATTGTGTACAACGAGATTATTTATTTGTTTTACAAAGAATCACAATTATTTTTGGCCCATGAACTCTATGAAAGTACGAGAACTTTTATTTTGAATTTTGAGCTAAAATAATAATATATCCTCGACCATTTGATTTTCGAATCTAACTGTCAACGATGATTGTGACCTCCATATATCAACAACAATATTCATAAAATCGAACCGGAATGGTTAATCGGACATGAGCCCGGAAACCGTTTAACCGACCTAACAGTAAACCAGCCGATTCGATCATTTTAATCGAACAAGTCTAAGGCAGTCAAAAAAGTGTAGAAAAAATACAAAAGATTAAAAAGAAAAATCCACTAAAATATGAAAAGCATATAAAGAATTATTAAAATACATTCAAATGAAGTTAAAAATTAATGAAAAAAATAAATTGCAACGAATCGATTTTTGAAGTAAAGTGAGTATTAATAACGAAAACAAATTTAATCTTTATCATAATGTAAAGAATATTAAAAAGTATATTATAAACCAAATTCTTTATTTTTAAGAATTTATATACATTTTTTTTTAAATTTTTAAAATACTGGTAGAGTACCAAAACTGCCCTAAATCGAAACCGGGCAGTTGGCGGTTAGATCGCCCGATTTTTCTAACAATGATCTCATTATATACATTTTTTTTCTCCCTACTCTATTGTGGTGCGTCTCTCTCTCCTTTTCTGTCTCCCTAATTACGATGCATCTCTCTCAATTTGATACCCATCTCTCTCTTATGTTTTTTCTCACTAATTGATCTCTCTCTATTGAGATGCATCCCTCTATTCATCTGTCCCCCTAATTTAAAATGCATTTATCTCTTCTTAATAGGGAAAAAGTTTATATAAGGTTGAACCTTATTTTATTAAAGTAAGGTGCACCTCAAAAATCTTGTAGAAAAAACTATTTTAGAGTTGAAAAACCTTCAAATTGATCATCTCGACCTTGAGGCATATGGATATAAAGAAAAACAAGAATCTCAAGCCTTAAAAATTGTATATCTTGTAACAAGTTATTCAGACCGTTTATTTTTAAATTTTTTTAAAACTTATAGATTTGCTCCATCTACACTATTTTTAAACATTTAAATTTCATAATTAGGGTTACACATAGATTTTCAAGAGGTCGTATCAACAATAAAACCACATATTCCGACAAAATAAAAAATGTGCCTTACTGTATAAGATGGGGACCTTAGACAAACCTCACCCTCTCTCTCTTGCGTAGGGACTTTATCTCACCTCACATTGTTTTATTCATGGGGCTGTAGCTCATCTCTCATTTATAGTGAAAGCATCTCTCTCCTCCCTTCTCTCATGTGGTGCTGACTTTATCTCAATTCTTTTGCCAAAGCATTTCACTCCTCTCTCTTTCTCTCTCCTAATTTCTTTTAGGGTGACGTTGTATAGAGCATGGGCTCTAAACAATCAAATTAGAGCCTACCTTTAAATACTGTCGAAAAAAATGGTTTTAATATTGAAAATCTTTTTGATAGCCTTAAAATATATTTTTATCTTTATTTATAAAATTTAAAACTTAAAAAATAGTATAGATCAAGAGATCTATAAGAACTTGAAAATCTTGAAAACTGACAGTAAAAAAATGCGTTATAAAATACACTATTTCAAAAGTTAAAATCGATGTTTTTTTCATGTCCATGCATCTTGATGTCGGGATGATTAATTTGAGGATATTTGGGCATCAAAACAACCTCTTCTAGTGAAGTTTTTGATGTAGGCTCGAATTTGATTGTTTAGAGCCTCGCCTCTATATAAACTTTTCCCTTTCTTTTTCGGGAGGCAGTTTGTATAGAGCTTAGGCTCTAAACAATAAAATTAGAGCCTACCTTAAAATAGTATCGAGAAATGTTGTTTCCATATTGGAAATCTTTGTGATAGCCTTAAAATATATTTTCACATGCTTTAAAATATATTTTCATACTTATTTATAAAGTTTAAAGCTTAAAAAATAGTATAAATTGAGCAAATCTATGAAAACTTGTTAATCTTGAAAATTGACGGTCCAAAAATGTGTTACAAAATACACTATTTTCAAAACTTGAAATCTATTTTTTTATCATGTCCATGCATTTTGATGTCGAGATGATCGATTTGAAGATATTTGAGTATCCAATCAACATCTATTAGTTAAATTTTTTAGGTAGGCTCAAATTTGATTGTTTAGAGCTTCGACTCTATATAAACTTTTCCCTTCTTTCGATTGATTGTTTAAATTTAGAATTAACATCAAATCAAACCCTCTCTCACTCTTTTTTTGTTTTTTTTGACAATAACTCTCTCTCTCTCCTAACTTCTTTTTCTTTTGGCTGTTGAAACTCAAGATTAACATCCAATCAAACCACGCTGGAATCCTATCCTTGCTCATTTAGTGAAAGAATATCCTATGTTTGTGGTGTTGCTTTTATCCCAACTCATTTTTTAAAAGTGAAAGAATCTCTCTCTACCAGGGTATCATATTAAAATCTCTCTCTCTTTAAAACCTAAAGAAGTGAAGGCATCTCTCTCTCATTATATAATTGCCATACTAAAATCTCTCTCTCTCTAAAATCTAAAGAAGTGAAAGCATCTCTCTCTCATTGTATGACTGCCCGGGAATCATATTAAAATCTCTCTCTCTGTAAAACCTAAAGCTCAAGGGTTGCAGCCAAGGACACCACGTCCTCTCTCTTTCTTTGTGCATATGCAGCCGTACTTTGGGTATCTAGAATGGCAAAACTATGAGAGTGGAGATGTTAATATCCTTTGGGGAAAAATTGAGGGTAAAATGAAGGAAGAAAGCCATCAATGGAACCCTGATGTTAGAAGATGGCCTCACATGGGTCGAACTGGCTAGTTTCAAGCGCATCTCCTTGCATTTATTTAGCTTCTTTTTTTGGAAAAAATTTAGTTTCAAGCGCATCTCCATGCATTTATTTAGCTTCTTTTTTTGGAAAACTTTTATATAGAGCTGAGACTCTAAACAATCAAATTTGAGCCTAACCAAAAAATTTCACTAGAAGAGGTTGTTTTGATGCCCAAATATCTTCAAATTGATCATCTCGACATCAAGATGCATGGATATGAAAAAAAAATGGATTTCAAGTTTTAAAAATAGTGTATTTTGTAACGAATTTTTGCACTATAAATTTTCCAAACTTTCAAGTTTTCATAGATATGTGGATCTACACTATTTTTGAAACTTTAAACTTTATAAATAAATATAAAAATATATTTTAAGACAATCACAAAAATTTCCAATATTGAAACCACATTTCTAGACACTATTTAAAGTAGGCTCTATTTTGATTGTTTAGAGCCTAGGCTCTATACAAACCCCACCTTTTTTTTTTTTTCAATTATTATTTGCTGGGAATAGATTCATGTTTTTTTGGATTTTTTCCTTTTATTTATTTAACTGAAATTTATTTATTATTTATTATTAGAATTGTGTGGTATATTCAATGGACTTGCGAAGTGGGAGGCATGTGAGAGCGTTGGTTGATTGCACGTTGCCCTCTCCTCACCACTCAAAACACCATGGCAAAGGCATTTTCGTCAGACGTCGAAAGCTGGGCTGCTCAATCCCTATTGAAGAAGGGGCAGTTTGGTCAAATCTAGCAACTGACTAAAATTATAAAATGAGTGGAATGGTGGAACTTGGGGTGTTATTTTTATGAACCTTCTCCCCATCTCTCTCTGCCTAGAATCCTATTCTTTTGATTTTGTGAGTGGATGTGCCTCCAAACTTAAACAAACTTGAACGAGTCGTGCATGCTAAGTAAGGTGCAACGGGTAAAGGGACCTTGACCCCAAAAGCTATTATAGGACCCGAACCTGGACCCAAATTTAGACCCAGAATTGGACCCGAGTGGATCCGAAGTCATCGAAACCAGACCCAGACAGACCCGAACCCAAAAAAATAATGTGTTACCTGGATCCATACTCAGACCTAGACCTGGCCCAAAAATAAAAATATCTATATATTTAAATATATTTTCATAATTGGAAAATGTGGGACCCAAACCCAACCGGACCCGGACCTGAATAGTATTCGGGTCCAAGGTTTGGACCCAGACGCGAAATGTGGGGTCTAATTTTTGAACCCATACCCCAACCCGGGACTGGTCCAGATTCATTGCCACCCTTGATCCTAAGCAACTTCACACATGTGAATAGATATTAGGGAATATATCTACAAAGGGGAATGATTTCATACAACGGTTGTATAGTACTATAATGCAACCACACTTGTAAAAAACCATATTTGTAGCATTTGTATCACCCTAAAAATTGCACATATCCTCTCTTCGTCCAAATAGTCAATTTTTTTTTTTAAAAAATTTGAATTTGCATCATAGATGTGGTTAAAATAAGTCCCCTTGAACATTGAATATATGAACTCTAACAGGCAACTATAGATAGTTAATGGATACTATGAGATGAAGGAGAGATAACATGACTTTCCTACATGAATCTTAATGGCAATGGGTAAAAATAAGGAAATTGAAGGATATAAATATTGGTATATTGGAAAGAATAATAATAGAAATAACGAAGGCATAATAAAGACATAGATTTCAATGATAAAGTAGTAGATGTTAAGAGAGTAGGTAATGGGCTTCTATTAATTGAACTTGTGCTTGGGGAATAAGTAATTAATGCAATTAGTGCTTATGTGCCAGAGGTTGGACTAAACAGCAGAATTAAAAGATAATTCTAGAAAGACATGGATCGATTAGTCCAAGGAATACTAAATGGAGAGAGGACTTTTCTAGGAGGGGACTTAAATGGTCATGTAGGAGAAGATGGTAAATAATATGAAAGGGTGCATGGAGGATATAAATTTAGGAAAAACATGATATGGGTAATGTTATTCTTGATTTTGCTATGGCTTATGACCACAATCACAAATACCTGCTTTAAAAATTGAAATGAATATTCAATAACTTATAAAAGTGGATAATATAAAAGTCGAGTACACTTATTTTTAGTTAAGAAGACAGATCGACCATCATGTAAAGACTGTATAGTTGTCCCAAGAGAGAGTTTGACTATGCAACATAAGCTCCTAGTTTTGGATATTTTTTACAAAGAGATGGAAGATGAGTGAAATCAATAAATGCCGAAGAAATAGGTCATCATTATCAAAGCCTTTTTCTAACTATTTGGGACTGACTACACAAATTATGATCTGTCATTCTGCTCTATCAAGGGATATACTCTCTGTGAGACCATGCCATAACACAAGCAAATAATATAGAATCAAGATTTATAAAAAGTTTTGGCAAAGTTTTATGTTGACTGCCTACCTAACACAACCCGCTACCTTTATTTGGGCTTGGGACGAGATAAGAGACAGTTTAAGGTCCTCACCCTTCCTAGACAAAAGTTAAGGGATAACCACAATAATTTTCCAAATTAATAACATAAGCAAAAGGAAAAAAAAAAAAATGGTGACACAGCAACAATGAAAACATAACCTAATAACCAAACAACAATCCCCCCGAAAAAAATACAAATAAAAACATATTTATCATGAACATAGGAGGAAATTATAAAATCACCCACTTTGTTTAGTAATATGTATTACAAGATTTTTAATAGAGTACCATTCTCTATGAAAAAACATATCAAAAGCAAGCTAATATAGAAACCATATACTAGATATTACATAATCATAGATACAACAATAAGTAAAAAAAAAGAATTCAAAGTACATTACATACTACATATAAGAGAGAGCGAATCAAAGAAATATCATTTAAAATAGAGGAAATGGCAACATAAAACCAACAGGAAAAAAAAAAACAGAAGCATTTAATACAACGAAAGAAACAACAAAAATAAAAAACAGTCAACATAATATAACAAAACTAAAATCTTATAGTCAAAATGTTGCAACCAATTTTTTTTTTTTTTTTCTAGTCGTGCCACAATAAGATGCGGAGATGACCCAAATTACACTAAAAAAATGTATATAAAAACATTAAAAATTAAACAGTGGTAATCCCAACCATCTATTCATATCAGAAGGGCGGGAAGTGTAATTGCAATAAACTTTTTATGTGAGTGAAGCCACATGTAAAGCTTCCCTTTTTTTTAAAGCATCTCTCTCTCATACCTGTATGTATAGACACATATATAATCCCTATATGGGTTTGTCTATATAAACAACCACGTCTTATGTAAAGCCAACTTGTTCATAACAATGAACTGGATGGGTCAAGTCTAAGGTCCCAATTTCCCTTAATTAGGATCTTGTTGAACCAATCGGGTGACTCAAGTGGCTCCGGTTTCACACATTTTTGTGACATTGGTTAGCATTAATTTTGTAGAGTTTGTAACAAAAGAAATAATTGGCGCAATATAAAATTTATCGGCAAACGACACCGAAAAAGTTAACCATGCTTAAGGGAGAAAAAAAAATCTAGAAGAGAATCACAAGAAGAAATAACAAAATACATGGATACAAGTATTCTGACATGAGCCCATTAGTAAAGGAGAAAAAAAAAAAACACCCACAAAGGGCTCTCTCTCTCACTCTACACGATCTCAAAGATCACTGTTTTTCATTCATAAAATTCAATCTCCCTCAATTACAATTCACGTGCTCCTTTTATAGGAGTTTACATTCACACCCCTAAAAATAATTACTAAAGAAAGATAAAAAACAAAACACTATGGCCCAACTT
This sequence comes from Amborella trichopoda, assembly GCF_000471905.2. The sequence goes on from NW_006500104.1 coordinate 4,970,961, forward strand.
GTACCACACGCCATTTTATAAAGAAAGTGGAACTTTTCCTTTCCATAACTAAGACGATGCCTTGCTATAAATTTTCCATTATCTCACGTCCCTATGATAGGGGATGAGCCTCCTTCAATTTAAGAACTCTCATTCTAGACCTCCTAAAATATATATGTTAAGGGGATTGTCAATGAATAATGTATAGAGAGTTCTTTTAAGAGAAACCTAAGACTATAACATGGTACAAGTGTCATAAATATTTTGAGGTTACATGTTCTAGAGATTATCAAACCTAAGACTCTAACATGGCATTAGAGTCATAGATCTTTTAAGGTCGTATGTTCTAGAGATTCTCAATGAATAATATATAGAGAGTTCTCTTAAGAGAACCTAAGACTCTAACATGGTATCATAAACCTTTTAAGGTTGTATGTTCTAGATCTTTTGAGGTTGTAGGTTGTAAAGATGATCAAACCCAAGACTCTAACATGGTATCAGAGTCATAGATCTTTTGAAGTCGTATGTTCCAGGGATTATCAATGAATAATATACAAAGAATTCTCTTAATTGAAACCTAAGACTCTGTACCATGTCAAAGTTATAAATATTTAAACCTAAGGCTCTATACCATGTGAGAGTCATAAATCTTTAGCAGAAAGATTATCAATGAATAATATACAAAGAATTCTCTTAATTGCAACCTAAGACTCTGTACCATGTCAAAGTTATAAATATTTAAACCTAAGGCTCTATAACATGTGAGAGTCATAAATCTTTAAGAGAAACCTAAGATTCTGACATGGTATCAAAGTCATAAATCTTTTGTGGTTGTATGTTTTAGATCTTTTGAGGTTGTATGCTCTAGAGATTATCAACCTAAGACTAACATAGTGTCAAAGGCATAGATATTTTGAGGTTGTATGTTCTAGAGATTATCATGAATAATATAAGTATTTAAACAATCAGGTCAATGAGGCATATCGTCCACCCCCAATCCTGGTATGGATCACCGATCGGGATTGTTCTCGATCGTCTGGATCAATGATCCAAAAAAGTTTAAAATAAATAAAATTAGATAAAAATAAAAATAATGGTTTATGGGATGGGGATTTAGAGTGCTTTAGACAACATTAGAAAAGCTTAAAGAAAAGAGAAAAAAAGAAATAAGAGGGGGTTTTAGGAGGGAACTGTGCCAGGATCCACCGAGACGCATTCTGCATCCGAATCGACAACCTTGATTGGAAATAATCGGGTTTTAAAACACTAAATAATTTACAAAGAGTGCTCTTAAGAGAAATCTTAGACCCTAAACGCCATATGTACATCCTCAGCACAAGCATCCACGCTTTTTCCTTTCTACCATAAACTCAAGCATTTGTATATAAATGCCACTCGTACTCAACTCTATTATTCAATATAGGACTAAACCTACCACATACACACACATTCTCTCTATTTTATTGAAAACATAGAAAAGCAATATATAAAATTATAATATTTTGATGGACATGGGTTCTATGAGTCCACTCTTAAAAATCTATTTTTGAGATGGATTTTCAGACCCAATTTTTCCATGTAGAATGAGTTCCCTCATAAAAAATCGATTTTTGAGATGAATTTTCAGACCCAACTTTTAAAGACATGTAATTTTTAACATGGAGATCATGAATATCTTAAATAATTTTTTAAAAATATTATTTATAAAAAATAGTTGGACAGTTAAATGGACCTCCCATTTGCTTCCATCTTTAAGATGGATGCTTTATAATGGAGGGAGCATATATAGAAATGTGGGACCCGACGCATGAAACAATTTTCCTATTTTGAAATACAGCACAGTGTTTTTCAAATCCAAAAATACTATCAGATCTTACCGATTCCGGCTCCAATTGCAGTTCTCAAAACTCCAAACCTCACGTCTTTTTGTTGATCCCTTGGCCGATCTTCTTGCTCGCTTTTCTTGTTCACCTAAAATCATCTACCTCACCTTGCCTCTTAAATTCACAAAGCATAGACAGCCACATGTTGGGGCCTCCACTATTTATCCAGTCCACTTGTGGGTCCATGTTAAGCACCCAATCATTAGAATGTTATTAGTGTTTTAAGATTGGAGTTCATAGGGTGTTAAGGGTGAGGGATTGCTAGTGTTTTCTTTTTACATTATAAAGTGGTTTTCTAGAGAGATCTTTTCTAATGGACTTGGCCCCATCTTGAGGAGGTTTTAATAGCGTTTTCTCCATTATTAAATGTTCTCTCTAAAATAAGGGTGGCAACCGACCGGGCCAAAAACAAATGGAAAAAAATAAAGGGAAAAACAAGAAAAAATGTGGGCTGGCCGGCATTGGCCCGGCTTTGTCACCCAGGTCCTACCATTTTAGGGCTAGGCCGGGCCGCCTGGCCTGGCCCATTCCTGCCTTATTCTAAATGACCCAACATGGGCCAATCAAAAGACACATGTGGATTGAGAGCATGTCAGTTGTAGTGCTTGTGGGTTGTTTTCACCCTTGTTCGGGTGGTTTTGGAGATTCATCTGACAAAGGCTCCCTAAAGTCTTCTTTTTCGCACAGCACTTTCGGAAACACTTGAGGCAAAGAACCCTGGAGAACTTGCACTCCTAGAAAGACAGTTAAACAAAATTAAAAAAATTGAAAAAAAAAAAAAAAAAAAAAAATACTGTCTTTTAAATTTTGAGTCTTCGGCTAGAGTGAACCCGATACTCCTCTAACAGCACACTCTTCCAAGGATAGGCAAAAGACTGTAATGTTTAACTAGCTAACTAGTAAATAGAAGGCAAAACAACTTTCATCCATGCTCCCCAAAGGCTTCTAATCCTCCTTTGAAGGCAAGGATCCGAAGCCCTTGAAGGAGAGGGAAAGTGAGGTGCCATAAAAATCTCTCTTTCCTTCATTCCCATCTGCATGGATAGACATCTCAACTACTTATAATACACTCTCTACATGATATTATGTGGATGCTTATTGAGAAAGAAACGAATGTGGGGCCGTTAATCACAAGCATTTTGATTGACTAGATATGATAAGGAATATATTATTGTTATTTATCCAACAAATGTTTTTTTTTTTTGGGTTCAAGAAAGTTTCGAGGAAACTCACACGTAGTTACTCTTGATCAATCAATATTTTTATAATAATTCAAGTACTTTATGATTAGATATGAATGTGTACCCAAATCTTCAATTGGAAGGGAGGAACCATGGCATTTGATATTTTGGATAATTGACAACTATTTTACTTTTGATACGAAGATATCGCACCTCACAATCACCTTTTACCATTAGATGTGATGTTGTGCAACTTGAAGGTGAATTATTGACTGAGCATAAAGTCTTCAAAAGCAAAAGAAAAAAAAAAAAAAAAAAGGAAACTTTGTAATACACTGAAGTCATTAAATTTCTCTTCTAACATATAAAGAACATTGTGATATCCTTGTACCAAATATAATACATTTTTATTTGGTATATGAAGGTTGTAATTGATCTTGACTAGTGGATGTAAAATTGGGTGGTTGTATTCACTCCATTGACCATGCCGAAAGTTAAAAAGAAAATTTTCAATTTTTATGACACTCAAGTTATTAGATTTCATATTGGATGGTTATAGGTAATTGTGACTTCCTTGTACCTAAAGTGAATGGTTTCATAGTATAAAATCATTTTTCCTTTTTGGTCGTCTTGATTAGCAAGGACTTCAATAATCTTGATTGATATATATATATATATATATATATATATATATATATATATATA
>NW_006500103.1:5893-22207 GCF_000471905.2 Amborella trichopoda
CATTTGTCACAATCTTTCAACTCCTTGTTGTTCGCCATCATCACTGCCAAAATAAACAAAGAACCGGAGAAAAGATATATAAATCCTTATCAAGAATAATGTAAACACCAACATTCTAAATAAATGACGGTCTACAAGACTTGGATGAGTGTGCAAGGTTTTGGGCTCATGTAGACACTAAGCATGTGACACACATGTCTAACACTATAGAAACTAAGATACTTTAATCGCTTAAAATCCCGCCTCCCGACCCGTCGAATGTATATATGAATGTGTTGTATCTAGAAGGGGCTAAGTTGCGTTTCTGACATGTATATTGGTGTATGACACTGACACTTGTACCCATGTCCTTATAACATAGATGATGGAGCTTTCTTATTTCTTAAAATTTCAAACATAAAATCTTTAGTCATTTTCTTTGATAAATCTTTAGTCATTTTCTCCGAGTGATTTCTATAATGGTAAAAATTACCTTTTCTGATCATTAGTCTCTAATTCTCTATCTCGATTTAGTTTCTCTCTATAAGATTTGTTATCTTGGTTTCTGGATTTTTCATTCATTTGTTGCAAGAATCTTTGTGTTGAAAGGGAGATATCGGAGGAGAAGCGATTTATTCAATGCCTCAGGTTGTCATCACACGCTAACTTATCCCATAAGCAAACTGGTTTAATCGCTTTGTTTATCTTATTTTTCTCTCATCTTTGTATTTATTTACTTTTAATTTTCTCTGCATTTCCTCTGAATTCAACTTTGCGTAACAACTTGATTTCTTAGTTTAAAGAGAGGCATGGATTGTCATAACATTCCCAACTTCCAATGCTTAACTTCCCTTTCAATTTTCTTTTCACCAATGATTTAACCCAACTTCCAATGCTTCATGTTCCTTTCCTCTCACAGTCGTTCCTGAAAATGAAAAATGGTGGATATAGCAGAAAAATCCTTTACTTCGTAAAAGAGGTCCATGAAAGTTATCGCTCATTTATTGAGATCCCCATCGAGCAATTCAGTGTTGTATCCTATTTGGCCAGCAATTAGGTGTATATCTCCACCGTTCAGTCGAAGTGCCAGTCAGACTTGCTGCATAGAAAGCACTATCCAATGCCCATATTTTGGAACTTTTGCCGCCTATAAATGATTGCATTGCCGAGATTGAAGGATATCTGATCCCTTCTGAGGTACTGGATTAGACTTCTGTTTGCTTCCATGCCCCGACTTTACTTCATACTGGCATCCTTTGACAGCTCTGTCTCTGACTTATGTGCACTGTTTTTTAGTGAGAAAAAGAGAATTACATTTGTAAATAGTTAGAGAGATAAAGGTTTGTATTCTTTTAGTGAGAGAAAGAGAGAACATAAAGAGATTGTAACAGAAATACAAATAGAAGAAGGATCAAGTGGAAAAGGAAAAGGTCCAGTGGTTGTCTTTCTCTCTAACTGATCATCAATAAAAGAGGATAAGGGGCATATCTGTGCAAAGTTTGAATGTGCATCTGTGTAACTCTGATAAGGCCACTATTTAATTTCTAGAGAATCATCGATGCACTTCAATTTTAAACTTTTCTGCTGCCTGACTTATGTCCTAACTCATGCTGCTCGATGTAGCCACCCTTCAACTTACTGTTATCTCCCTAATAAGAAAAATAAAATAGAAAATCTGTCTTTAGGTATCCTTGTAGAGGCAGAGGGAGACCAGCTGGTCCTTGAGATGATGATTTCTGGCTCAGGGCAGCTCTTGACCCATGTCATTCGCTTTTGTATTTTTGTGTTCTTTGATCCTTTTTATATATAGAAATGTTTTTATCCATCAAAAAAGGTACAAAGTATTTTGATGCATCACCTTAACATGGTTGAAAGGCTTGTATTATGCTAGCGTTAGTTCAATTGCGCATTTGAATCATGAGTTTGTTTTCCCCACAGCATGTATATGTTCTTGAAATATGTTATATATATATATATATATATATTTTCATCCATGTGATGGTTGTGTTAGGATGGATGGGTGTCTTGCTTAAATGTTTAGCGTTAGAAGCATTGGGAGCGGAAGACGATGTTGATAGCAAAGTTATTGCGCTGGATAACCGAACCTCTCCACATCATGCAGCCATTGAAAAGGCAAAGCTCAGGTAACCACCATTGCCATTTTCCTCTAGATATGTTTCCATCATTTGCTTTTTTTTTTTTTTAAAATATCAAAGCAGTTGAGAATTTGATTGAGAGAGGAAGGGAGAAGCGAACTAGACGAGTTGTTGCGCTGGATAACTGAACCTCTCCACTTCATGCAGCCATTGAAAAGGCTCAAGCAGTGCTCAGGTAACCACCACCGCCATTTTCTCAAGATATCTATCCATCTTTGGATACTCTTCTTTTCTTTTCTTTAATATCAAAGCAATACTATGATTGAGCTACTCACAGGCAGGAATTTAATGCGAGATAGGAAAGGAGAAGTGAACTAGAGTTTCTTGAGAAGGTAAGAACCTGTTTGTAGTTGTCTCACTTTACCATTCTCCTCGATACATTTGATGCGGTTGCAATCCCATTTAATAAAGAAGAATTTCCATTCTTGTGTTGTAGGGAGGCAATCCCTCTTCTTCCTATTCCTCAAAATCTTCTTCATCGGCCTTTGTGGACTCTAGCTTTGCGAACGCAATCAACCAAGCCCAAGGCAATCCTCACGAGATCCTTTAAGCGATGGGCTTCCTGATCAATGGCCTACATGAAGCCCTTGAGATAACGACTCAAGATGCCAGTATAAGTCGAAGAATGCCAAAGGTAAGGCTCCCGCCGCCAATTTAAGAGCATCTCTAGAGCTATCCAACTCTCTTTCAAAGTAAGGTACAAGAAAGGGGAACGCTCAGCTAAGGTCCTCCCCACTCCCTCGGCTCCTTAGCATTCTCGTCGCTCGACCATGAGTGCCATTCGCCCCTTACCTTTGCTATGAAGATCTTTATTTGGAATATAAGGGTTTGGACCACCTAAGAAAACAACAAAATATTCGTCAATTTGTTTCACAGTATTCTCCCTCTCTTCTTGGTTTGGTGGAAACCAAGATTTCCTTCCCCCACTCTCCTAAATTCAAAATATTTGGGGTTTTCCCCTAGCAGTGGTTAGCTCTGGATGGTCCCATCTCAACACGCTTTAATTGCCTCTCACATTGGTACAGTTCTCTGATTTAATTGCCCCCATCTCAACACGCTTTAATTCCCATGACAAAACTGCCCCTTCAATGGTACAGTTCTCTGATTTCTTAGCTCATTACAGTCTTCTAAACATCCTGTTGGAAGGAGTGGAGTTCAGTTGGTCTAGTCATTTGGTTAATCCAAGCCTCTCAAAATTAGATAGATTTTTAACCCCTATCGAGTGGGATCATGAGTTACCTGGCACCCACTCTCTGGTGCTTCCCAAGCCCGCCTCAAATCATAGACCTATCCGGCTGGATACCCAGTCCCTTCCTCGAGGGCCTAAGCCTTTTCTCTTTGAGCTATCTTGGCTCTAAGAGCTCGGCTTCCCCTCTTCTGTCTGTAACCATTGGGAGTCCTTTTCCCCCCTCGTGAATGGGTGGGCCCGTTTTATCTTGTAGAAAAAGCTTCAAATGCTCGAAGTTTTCTTGAAATCATGGAGTTCACTGCTCCCTGAAAACTTGTGATATCCAAAAGACTCCCTTTTGAGGTCTATTCAACACTGAGACTTCATTGAAGAACTTAAACCTCTCTCCCCTTCTAAGTTGGACTCTCGATACATCCACAAACATGATTACCAATGCCTTCTAAAGAAAAAAGAAATTTATTGGGCTCAAAGGGCCAAAGTCAAATGGCTCAAGCTTGGCAACCAAAATATAGCTTACTTTCACATGATAGCCAACTGTTGAAGAAGGGAGAACTCTATTGCCCACTTCAAGGTGTAGGACCAGATTGTTGACCTTCCCAATCTCATTGAGGTAGCGGCTGTCGAATATTTTTCTGAGCTTTTCTCTTCCCATTCTGGTTCTAGGCCAGTAATGACGGACCTCTCCTTCTCTTCAATTTCTCCCGAATCTGCAGCTTGTTTGGAAAGCCCTTTTTAAGAGGACAAAGTACTCAAGGCCATTAAAGATCTCAATGGAGACCAGACCCTCAGCTCTGACAGCTTCCCCATAGCCCTCTTCGAAGTCTTTTGGGATACCCTTAGGATTGATATCATGGCTTTTTTTTCTGATTTTCACTCTCGAGCGACTATCCATAGGGCGATGAATGCCACTTTCATTACCAAGATCCTCAAGAAAGAGAGAGCAGAAGAGCTTAAAGACATCATACCCATTAGTCTGATTAATACTTCCTACAAAATTCTCTTGAGGGCCTGGCTTCTCGCCTTAAACGTGTCCTTGGTCAGGTGATCTTATCATCCCAAGGGACCTTTGTGAAGGAATGCCAGATTCTCGATGGGGCTCTAATAGCACACGAATGCATACATTCCCGTTGTAGTGCAAAAATCTCTGGCTTGGTAATAAAAAATCTTATGATCATGTGGACTGGGAAATTATTGATGAGACTTTGTCCAGAATGCCATTTGGCTCTTGGCCCTTTTTGCCTCCAAAATCCAGCATTTTACTTGGATAGCACTCTATGAAAGGGCTTTGACACTCGATCAACTATAGCGAAGGGGTATCCCTTTGCCTAATAGATGCACCATGTGCCTCAAAGCTGAAGAAACCAATCAACATCTATTTCTAAATTGCGAGGTTGCCTTGGCCCTTTGGACCGACTTTCTTCTTCTATTCAAGTGGTTGTGGGTCATTCCCCAATAGATCCCTCACCTCTCCTCCTTATGCCTTAGAACTCCCTGGAAAAATTCAGGAAATCTTCTATAGAGAGCTTCCATCTCAACCACTCTTTGGACCATTTGAATTGAGAGGAATAATAGGATCTTTAGTGGGGAGAGAGCCTCTACCTCAGCTCTTATTGAAAAAAGAAGGTCACTTGTCATATTCTGAGCCCTAACCCTCCCAAGCTTCTCCAACTTCTCCTTTTCGGATCTTCACCAAAATTGGCAAGCAGTGTTGCACGCAAGTACCCACAGGATTCCTCAAGCTTCTTTATGGAGGACACCGGAACCCGGGGCCATCTGATGGCTTCTCTCTAGGCAACCAGGGCCCCTCAGGCATTGGACGTCTGTTTAGGAATTTGACCTGGGCATATGCGTCTCCTATTTTATGCCCTGCTTATCGACAATTTGACCTGGGCATATGCGTCTCCTCTTTTGTCTAAATATGCATGGGAATTTTCAAATTTTGAATACTTTTTACTCTCATGGTTGAGTGAACAATTTATATGATTATATTACCTAATTTTGAGTTTTTTTTTTTTTCCATGTACCCCTAGCAAAATAACTAATCTTGAATTTTTTGCGTCGGAAACATGCATGCTTTGGAATTTCACCCCTATCATCATGCATAGAGGACATCACTTTTATTGAAGTCCATCCTGAAGTATACTATAGAGGTGAACGCAATTGTAGAGTTAAAAGTTCTTGAACTCTGAGTGATCTGAGCTGACTTGATTGCTGATTGGTATGCATGGGAAGAAGTAGAGGACATGTCTATCTTTGATGCCATAAAACAAGCTGTTCATTTGCATAGAAGATGCGGAATAAAGGGAGTTGCTAGCCCCACCTGCACCTCCTATTTCCTAGCGTTCAATAATCGAAGGCATCAATACTTTTATCAGCGAGTCATGGAAGGACCCCTTTCTACAACATGGGAGCTTGCTCTTGTGCGCATGTTTTTCTCGATTTGCCAAGGTTCTCATTTGAAATTGAAGGAATTAAACATGCATTAGCAATTGCTTTTTGTAAAGCCACATTTTGACATTCTCTTGACATTCGAAGCAAGCCAATGGCTTTGTGGAAGCCTCTTTTGTTGTTTATTACATCTTGTAATAGTGATTATGTTTGGAACTCAAGGCCCCTGCAAGGTCCCCTGAGCATTGGGCCCTCGCTCTTGGACCATCATAAGGGTGTCCTAGATCTATATGCTTCTATTCACATAGCTTATCTATTTCATCGAAATTGTAAGAGCATTAAACTGCACTCTATGCTAACGATTATTTAAGGAAAATAGAGAAACTACATAAAAATAACTAATTTATTCTCACCATGCTCCATAACCTCGTGGGGTATACAAATCCATTTGCTCGTTTTTGGATTCCCAAATCCTCAGTTTGCACTATTGAGTGTACGACGCAACATAGTTCCTCGAAGGTAGCCCACATTTATGTCTAGCTCTCCTTTCTAAACAAGAATTGTGATGCTTTTTCCATTCAGAGATCTGTTGTTGCTGCTCGTGTTCCCACTACACAATGTGCCTGCCGAACCTGTCCACCTGTGCCCATCTTTCAGGATTCCTTCGATTCCTCCCAGATACATGGAATCCGTACTAAAAAGAATTCAAAATGAGAAGTAGTCACTCCAAACATAGAAAATTGAAACAAAACAAAGAGCATTAGCAAGAGAAATAATGTTACTCGTTAGCAGCTACAGTGTCAGGATACTAAAGCCTAGCAGGTCTATTGCACAGTAGGATGGATCGATTTTGGCATTACTAAAGAACATTGCATTTGGCCTAAAGCCTATTGAAAAAAAATTTCAGGTTTTTTTTTTTTTATGATAATGTTAACTAAATTTTTTCATGGTTCAATCACAACAAAATACAACCATTTTCTTTTCTAGTCTGCATAGTGTGGCTGAACATGGGCCATGTATAACCAATCTGATGGGCATCCCACAAATTGTATATAAAATTCACAAACCACTTTGACAAACTTCAGTTGTGATCTAGGCCAAGTAGTTTTATATAGCCAATCTTGGTCTGTACCCAAGTCATAAAAAAATTGATTTTTCACTTCAATCATACCTAACCAGGGGTCTGAAATCGTAGTAAAGAATTGAGGATATTTTTAATTGATGGAGGTTATTATAGTGTCTTTATTGTGTTATGGCAACCCTAAATTAGTGAGTTTTATTATCATGGAATGAAACAACATGTTGAAGCCCTTGATAATGATCCACTTCTTGTATTTCCGGAGGGATTTTGTGAATAATGTGTGCATAGGTATGTTTAAGATGGTATGTAACTATGTGCATTTGATTTCATTTTAGGTGTACATTAAGAAATAATCAACATCACATGCCACTGTTTGTAGGCATGAATTTTGTTTTGGTCATTTATGACCTGACTGTTAGATTTAATCATAAATTGATGAGCATTTCGTAAGATGCAAAATAGCTTTTATTTTAGTTGGAATTCTTATTTCCTCTTCCCAATTCTATCTTGACCCATGGGATCATTGGATCTGGGGTCATTTGATTTTGATTTGTCATATGCATGATGATATTGTGCACCTCATGAGTTTGGCAGTATTTAATCTGCTCATAGAACATGTGAGTAGCTGAATGGATTACATGAATCAAAGATGCAGTTTAGACATGTTTTGGTGTGTGGCTCTACCACTATATCTGATTAATCTGTTGCTGGTTCTGACACACCAGTAGACAATCTGGTGAGGCTCACCAAACATGTCATTTTTTAGTGACAAACATGGAGGCATTTGCTTGATCACATCCCGAAATCTTTTTGATTGTAGTTTTTCTTATTTTTCTATTACTTTAATTATGTATAGATACTTTGGTAAAAGAATAATATTTATAATTTTAAAATTCATGTTTTGTTCTTTTAAGATGTTTAAAATATTAAGAAATTTTTGTGGTAATAGTACTAAATTGGAGAGTAATTTTTTGTATGTACCACCAATGATTGAGAGGAAGAAGGTTGGTCGACTGCTGAATAATTTTTTGTAAGTACCACCAGTGATTGAGAGGAAGAAGGTTGGTTGACCATATTAGAGATAATTAAAAATACATAGGGAGAGTTATTCAATGAACTTGGGTCCGTCTGAGAGTGCTTTCCCTCTTCTCCCTCACTTGGACCCTCCTCGACCACCGCCTTCCTCCGCCCAAGCCCTGACCCCTACTCGACCACCGCTTTCCTTCACCCAACCCTCTTCCTCTCTAACCTCTCCCCCCCTCCTTACCATAGCGACACCAACCTCATCCATAATGGAGCTCCCTTACCCCATTCACCATTTCAATTGGGGGGCACACTCTTCCCATATTGTGAAGGCTTTGAGGTCGTCTTTGGTAGGTCGATACACCACCGCCAGGCACAACATCAAAGGTATTGAGAAATGGAATAGGGAAGTTTGGGTTGTCTCAGACCTAACCTACCTGAAGAATTTTTTTTTCTCTTTCCCATCCGAAGGCAGCTGTAATTGTGCCCTACAAAGACACCATTCTCAGTTCAATGGGGCATCTCTTGCCCTTTCTGCCTGGAATTAGAACCTGGGAGTTGCTCTGCAAACAATTTGGTTCTAGGCCACCGACATCCCCATGCAGGTGTGGCACATCGGCACCTTCAAAAAAATTGGGGACACTCGGTGTATTTAGCTTGGTCTACTAGTGGTCCTCAGGCACCCATCCTCTTTGATCAATCCAACTTCTCATGGAATCGTTGGCCCCTTCCCTCATCCCGCTCTCCACTTGGTTGAAGTTGATGGCCTCTTCTTCAACATTCCCCTGGCTTGGTCCTCCACCTCGTCCCGCCATCTTAAACACCACGATCCTCCTCTGTTTCGATCACGTTCCTCGGTACACGAGGATGGATGGACCAAGGTCTCGCATAGAGGGCAGTCGAGAAATGACCATCAGCGTCCAAGTTTCGATCAAGCGGCTCACAGAGTTGGCACTAAGCAAACTGGTACCCCAAGAGCTTCACTACCTCTCAAGCTTCCCATCATTAAGGCCATTAGGACGATAGGTGGCTTCATAAACCCCATTTCTCAAGGCAGGTCATCCCTGTGCTTAGAGCAGGCGGCTCTATCTCCCCATCTGGAAAAACCACATGGCTCTTTCTCGATTGTCCCCCCATCGATCCTCCCCTAGTGTGCATCTCAACGATCTCTTGATCGCAGTTTCTTCTTTCAGGAGATGGCACATAGCTCGTTGTCCCTTGTCCTTCGTCTAACCCTCCTTGTGAGCATGTGATCACCTCTTCTCATTCCAATCCCGTGACACTAGGTGTTCGCCCTTCAGGTCTCCCTCCGATCTTAGGAAAGTAGCAAGCAACTGTCCGGTGCACATCCCTTTCCCTCTTTCCACTTGCTGACCCTACTGTTTCCTCAGTTACCTTTCTCAGCCCCTCCTCTACACGGATGGTGGACACATGCCCTCTCTTATCGTGCCCCTTTCCCCCATTTTCGCCCATCCAATCATGTTGGTGCGAGTGTTCACATGCAAACTGGTTCTTTAAGCCTCTCATGAATAGTGTACAGCCTACCTATTTTGGGAAAGTCGGCCTTCAATGAGTTCGAATGAGCCGAAACTTGATATTCTAAGGTTTTTGAGCCTTCTGAGTTCAAATGTCGTTGTCTGACAACCACCTGAGGCCTCAGCAGTATAGCTTCAATTATGCAGTATTTTGGGCATGTAAGAGAGTAACATTGCAAATGAAATATCTTTCTGATATGCTTTATCGTTGTTGAATCCAGACAAAACTTAGTGGGCATGTATGTGACATCTAATGCTACCTTCTCATGCTTTTTGAGGTCGAGATGATACCTTTTCGAATTCTTCCAAAATTAGGCTTATTTGGTTAGGGGCTCTCATAGTCCCTAGGCGTTTTTGGTACCTGCGGGTCTAGGTTGCTACTGACTCCTCCTATATTCATATCGGGGATGCAAGTGTGTCAAAAATTCCCTACAACAAGGTCCGTATGGGAGTGCTTTCCCTCCTCTCCCTTTCTTGGGCCGTCCTCGACCACCACCTTCCTCCACCGAAGCCCTGCCCCTACTCGACCACCGCCTTCTTTCGCCCAACCCTCTTTCTCTCTAGCCACTCCCCTCCCCCCTCCCCACTTTACCATAGCTACTCTCACCTCATCCATAATAGAGCTTCCTCACCCCTTTCATCGTTCCAATTGGGGGGCCACATTCTTCCTATATTGTGAAGGCCTTGAGGTCCTCTTTGGTGGGTCGATTCACCTTCGCCCCCCACCCCCAACCCCCCCACGACCTCAATGGTTTAGAGAAATGGAATAAGGAAGTTTGGGCTGTCTCAATCCTTACCTGCCTTGAGAATTTCTTCTCTTTCCCATATGAAGTCAGCCGTAATAATGCCCTGCAGGGACACCATTCTCGGTTCAATGGGGCATCTCTCGCCCTTTCTGCTTGGAGTGAGAACTTGGGAGCCGTTTTTCCGCAAACAATTTGGCTCCAGGCCACCAACATCCCCATGCAGGAGTGGCACATTGACACTTTCAAAAATATTAGGGACTCTTGCTGCGCGTTTAGCTCGATCCATTAGCGGTCCTCAGACACCCTACTTTTTGGATCAATCCAACTTCTTGTGGAATCGTTGGTGCCTTCCCTCGTCCCGCCCTTCATTTGGCTGAAGTTAATGGCCTCTTCTTCCACATTCCCTTGGCCTTGGTCCTTCACCTCTCCCCATCGTTGATCCTCATCTGTTTGGATCATGTTCCTTAGTACACCAGGATGGATGGACCAAGGTCTCACACAGAGGGCCGCTAAGAAATCACCATCAGCGTCCAAGTTTCGATTGTGCAGCAAACTTTGCCCCAGGAGCATCACCACCTCTCGAGCCTCCTGTCATTAAGGCCGATGGGACGACAGGTGGCTCCACAAACCCCATTTCCCAAGGCAATTCATCCCTTGCCTTAAAGCAGGCGGCTTTACCTCCCCATCTAGAACAGTCACGTGGCTCCTTCTCGATTGTCCCCCATCGATCCTCCCTTGGCGTGCATCTCAGCAATCTCTTGATCGCGATCTTTTGATCGCAGTTTCCTATTTTTAGGAGCTGCCACATGGCTCTTTATCCCTTGTCCTTCGTTGCACCCTTCTTGGTGAGCATGTGATCGCTGCTTCCCTTCCCAATCCCGTGATACCAGGTGTCCTCCGTCTGAGTCTCCCTTTGGTCTTAGGGAAATAGGACGCAACTCTCCCTCCCTCCTCCGTTTCCCGCTTTTTCACTTGTTGACCATGTTGTTTCTTCAATTACCTTTTCTCAACCCCTCTGTAACATGGAAGGTGTACACGTGCCCTCTCCTTTCGTGCCCCTTTCCCCCCCTTTTCAGCCATCCAATCGTGTTCACATGCAGAATGCTCCTTTATCTCGTTCTGCCCAAGCTCTTATACCCTTGCTCTCTTTCCCCTCTCTCTCTCCACCCTTTCTCTATGCAATCCTAGGCTTGCAACCCCTTCCTCCTGCACCCCCTCTTTGTATGCCCTCCCCTAACCTCATTAGTCCACCTCACCATTTTCCTCCTAATTCATCTCCTCCTCTTCTCTCCCCCCATGTCCCAACCTTGTTGCCACCATTGCCTCACCTAATTAAGCTTCGATATCGAGGCCTACCCAGCCTGTTCACCAGATGCCTTCATGCACAAGCCCTCATTCAAGCCCATTGTTAGCCATCTATTCCACCTCTCAGCCTTCCTCTTCACCCTTAATTCCGCCTCAACCTCCTACTCCCCCGGGCTGCCATTCTTTTCACATTTCCCCTTTTGAAGGTCCCCTCCCCCCTTTGCTACCGTACAATCTCGGTGAAGAGTATCCTTCTCCCCTACTCACAAATCTTTCCCTTCCCTTTGATAACCCCTCTTCTTCCTATTCCTCAAACTCTTCTTCACCGGCCTTTGTGGATTCTAGCTTAATGAACGAAATCGACCAAGCCCAAGGCAATCCTCACAAGAACCTTTCAATGATGGGCTTCCTGTTCAACGGCCCACATGAAGCCCTTGAAGCCTTCATCAATGCTGATCGCGAATCTAGACACCAGTCTAAGTCGAAGAATGTTAAAGGTAAGGCTCCCTCTACCAATTTAAGAGCATCCCAAGAGCTATACAACTCTCTGTTAAAGTAAAGTATGAGAAAGGAGAACCCTCAGCTAAGGTCCTCCCCACTCCCTAGGCTCCTTGGCATTCTCGCCGCTCGACCATGAGTGCCATTCGCCCCTTATCTTTGCAATGAAGATCTTTATTTGGAATATAAGGGTTTGGGCCACCCAAGAAAATGGAAAAATATTCGTCAATTTGTTTCACAGTATTCTCCCTCTCTTCTTGGCTTAGTGGAAACCAAACTTCCTTCCCACACCCTATCCCAAATTCAGAATATTTGGGGCTTTCCCCTACCAGTGGTTAGCTCTAGATGCAATAGGACCTTTTGGCGGTATCTGGGTCCTTTGGGACCCTTCTCAGCACACCTTGGTTGCCTCTCACATTGGCAAGTTCTCTGTCATAGTGACCCTAGCTAGGATCAATGATTTCCTCCATTGGAAATGGTTTGTGGTCTAAGGACCACAAGAAGACAACGAGAAATTGGCTGTTTTGAGAGAGTTACAGTCTTTGATGACCCTCCCTTTTTCTAAGTGGTGTGTAGGAGGTGATTTTAATCTCTCCAGATGGTCTCATAACAGTCTTCTAGACATCCTGTTGGAAGGAGCAGAGTTCAATTGGTTTAGTCATTCGGCTAATCCAAGCCTCTCAAATTTAGATAGATTTCTAATCCCTCTCGAGTGGGATCATGAGTTCCCTGGCACTCTGGTGCTTCCCAAGCCCACCTCAAATCATAGATCTATCCTGCTAGATACCCAATCCCTTCCTCGATGTCCTAAGCCTTTTCTCTTTGAGTTGTCTTGGCTCTAAGAGCCCAGCTTCCCCTCTCCTGTTCGTAACCATTGGGAGTCCTTCTCCCCCCTCGTGAATGGATGCGCCGGTTTTATCTTGTAGAAAAAGCTTCAAATGCTCAAAGTTTTCCTGAAATCATGGAGTTCACAACTCCCTGGAAACTTTTGATACCAAAAAGATTCCCTTTTGAGGTATATTCAACACTGAGACTCCATTGAAGAACTTAGACCTCCCTCCCCTTCAGCTGGATTCTCGATCCATCCATAAACGTGATTACCAATTCCTCCTAAAGAAGAGAAAAAATTTATTGGGCTCATCGGGCCAAAGTCAGATGGCTCAAGCTTGACAACCAAAATACAACTTATTTCCACAAGATAGCCAACTGTCAAAGAAGGGAGAACTGTATTACCCACTTTAAGGTGGGGAACCAGATTGTTGACCATCCCAATCTCATTGAGGCAGCGGTTGTCGAATATTTTCCAAGCTTTTCTCTTCCCCTTCTAGTCCTAGGCCAGTAATGGCGGACCACTCCTTCTCTTCTGTTTTTCCCAAATCTGCAGCCTCTATGGAAAGCCCTTTTTAGGAGGACAAAATACTCCAAGCCATTAAAGACCTCAATGGACTTCCCCATAGCCCTCTTCAAAGTCTTTTGGGATACCCTTAGGACTGATATTGTGGCTTTCTTTTCTTAATTTCACTCTCGAGCTACTATCCATAAGGCGATGAATGCCACTTTCATTGCTAAGATCCCCAAGAAGGAGGGAGCAAAAGAGCTTAAAGACTTAAAACCCATTAATTTGATTAATACTTCCTACAAAATTCTCTTAAAGGCTTGGCTTCCCGCCTTAAACGGGTCCTTGGTCAGGTGATCTTATCGTCCCAAGGGACCTTTGAGAAGGAACATTAGATTCTCGATGGGGCACTAATAGCACACGAGTGCATCCATTCTCGCTGTAGAGCAAAAATCCCAGACTTGGTAATCAAAAAGCTTATGATGATGAGACTTTGTCCAGAATGCCATTTGGCTCTCTATGGTTGAGATGGATTCAAAACCCCAATTTTTGGACCCTATTAATGACACATCTAAGGGTTACATTCATGCTTCAAGAGGGCTCTACCAAGGGGACCCCCTTTCACCCTTCCTACTTGCCATAGTAGCTGAGGTGTTCAGTGCCTCACTATCTCGTGTGTACAACACGGGATGTATTTAGGGTTTCCAAGTGGGTAGGTGGGGTCTCTCTATATTCCACCTCCAATATGTCGATGATACCCTCCTTTTTTGTGATGCAATTTTTTAAAAAGTTAGTTGTTTATTGCTCTTCCTCCAATGCTTCAAGTTGGCTACGGGCTTTAGGGTGAACCTAGAAAAAACTAAGATGACAGGAATCTGCCTTGACCAAGCCATAGTGAAATGCTTCGCTGACTCATGGGGATGTGCTGTAGAGCCAATGCCTTCATCCTATCTTAGGCTTCCATCTTGCATTGGCCTTCATCGAATCCAGTTATGGAGCCTGGTTATAGACAAAGTCGAGTGGCACCTGGCTTCATGAAAAGGGAGAGTCCTTTCACCAGGCTGCAAAGCAACCCTTATCAAGGCCACAATTTCCAGTATTTCCCTTTTCATTATGTCCTTTTTCTTTATGGTCGTAGTCGCTAGATTGGAAAAACTCATGAGGGCTCTAAGGCTGCTCATTGAAGGGGCAAGTGAAGAAAGTCAAGCCCCAAGCATGAGATCTTATGTATGTAGAAGTGTCTATCAATTGAAAACCTACAGAGGCTATGATTGACCCTGGGGCTACACACAACTTTGTGGCAGATCAAGAGGCTCGCTGGCTGAACCTCAGTGAAGGTACTGGATGGTCTCTCCCTAAAATTAAATACTTGCGGGTGTCGTTCAGTCTCCTTTCAAGGGAAGAAAGGCTAGAACTTGCCGCGCTCCCTCCCTCACTTACCTTTGACAATGAAGCGAGAATTGAATCAATTACCTGTTTCAGTCAGCTTGCTTTCAAACTAGCCGTACTCGAACCGTCCTCATAGACACGATGAAACTCGATTCCTTGTTCACCTCCTCGTCACCTGCTTTACTACTCCCTTGCTAGTTTCTTTTGTCTGACCCGTAACCCTTCCTCTTCGATGGCAGAATGCATTACTGGTCCACCTAATGCGATATCTTGGAACCACAATTTCAAGAGACTCTTAGTTGACCACAAGCTTCACCAGTTTTTTAATCTCTCGGTCTTGCCCGATTCGATATTTTTCTCCCACATGCAATGACAAGATTGTCTGATCGCCCTCTCCATCAGATTTATTCACAGTTGCTTCATTTTACTGAAGCTTATAGTCCCTGCCTTCTCCTCCCCTCTCAGCCTTTCCCTCTATAGCCACCATGGCTTGGTGCTCCTTTTTGCCCTCAAAATCCAGCTTATTACTTGGATAGCACTCTATGAAAGGGCTTTGACACTCGATCAACTACAGCAAAGGGGTATACATTTTCCTAACAGGTGCACCATGTGCCTCAATGCTGAATAAACCAATCAACATCTATTTCTAAATTGTGAGGTTGCCTTGGCCCTTTGAACCGACCTTCTTCTTCTATTCAAGTGGCTGCGGGTCATTCCCCAATTGATCCCTTACCTCTTCTCCTTATGCCTTGGAACTCCTTGGAAAAATTCAGGAAATCTTCTATGGAGTGCTTCCATCTCGGCCACTCTTTGGACCATTTGAATTGAGAAGAATAATAGGATCTTTAGTGAGGAGAGAGCCTCTACCTCAGCTCTTATTGAAAAAAGGAGGTTACTTGTCACATTCTGAGCCCTAAACCTCCCAAGCTTCTCCATCTTCTCCTTTTCGGATCTTCACCAAAATTGGCAAGCATTGCTGCACCTAAGTACCCACAGGATTCCTCAAGCTTCTTTATGAAGGACACCGGAACCTGGGGCCATGTGATAGCTGCTCTCTAGGCAACCAGGGCTCCTCAGGCATTGGATGCCTGTTTAGGAATTTTGAAGCCCTGATCCTCCTTTCTTATGCTCTGCCTATCAGAGTCAAGGACTCCACATTCGCTGAGGGCAAGTCTCTACTCAGAGGACTCAGAAGATTTAATCATCTTTGGAGCAGAAAGGTGTAGGTAGAGGATATTACAGCAACACTATCGCTTGGGCTTCTAGCAATGCCCTCTGCCCTTGGAGACTAGATAACATTTTTGTCGAAATTGGCCACATTTGCAGCAGTGTCCAAGTCTCTTGGAGACACACTCATAGGAATTGTAACGCTGCGGCAGATGCACTAGCAAGGGAGGGAACAAGTCTCAACTATTCCTAGGGGAATTTGGACCTCTCTTAGTGCTCACCTCATTTCCTTAGTGCTCACCTCATTTTTGGATCTATGGCAAAGATTCTTGGACCCTCAAGGCTTCCTGTATAGGGCACCCTGTTTTGGGAATTACAATCAATACAAAAGTCAACTTCCTCCAGGAAAAAAAAGAACGTTGGTTGACTAATGGAGAACATGATGATTTATTGCGTTTGGGTTTTATGCCTAGAGGATTCATTAGAAGGTTCAGAACTTTTTAATACTAGATCTTTCTATTT
>NW_006500103.1:25287-53267 GCF_000471905.2 Amborella trichopoda
CCCCCTACATGCCGACACACACGTGCACGTGCACATTTGCACAAACAAAATGAAAAATAACTATTGCTACCCATGAAAGAAGTATTAAGCACATTTACATGTAGAATATTTGTTTATGGGCTTTTCAGTTAAGCATATATAAAACAATAAAAAGTATACAAAGAGATTGTTTACTCTTTGTACAAGGAGGTCACAATTATTCATGTCCCTTAGATTTCAAATTGGATGGTTGTAGGAGTGTCATTAGATAAACTCAAAGTTTGAAAAAAAAATTCTCGGACTTTGTGACCCACTCTAAGGCAACAAATTTGACATCCAATGAGTAAAAATAATTGTGACCTCCTTTTACAAAAAGTAAATAGTCTTTTTGTATACAATCCCGAGAACATTTGCTCCTTGCGTGATCAATAAGGTCTGTTGATATCAATTTACAATTTGACTTGGGCATAGGTGTCTCCTATTTTGTCTAAATATGCATAGGAATTTTCAAATTTTGTGTTTTTCATATTACCGAAGTGTTTTTCAAATTTTCAAATTTTTATATTTTGTCTAAATATGCAAAGAGATAATATTACCGAAGTGTTTTTCAAATTTTCAAATTTTCATATTTTGTCTAAATATGCAAGAGATAATATTACCGAAGTGTTTTTCAAATTTTCATATTACCGAAGTATTTTTCAAATTTTCAAAATTTCATATTTTGTCTAAATATGCAAGAGATCATATTACCGAAGTGTTTTTCATACAAACATGAAGTACATATATATATTTTTTTTGTTAAAAAATATGATTTTTTGAAGATCTATTGAAAAAATTCAGGGTTCTTAAAGGATTTCAAAACTCTGAGATTTTTTAAAAACTCGTGTTTTAAACGACGACTTGCGAGCTTGGGGGTTCAAGTTTTGGCCTTGTAGGTTCGGGTTTAAGGAAATTGGGGTTTTAAATTTTTTATGATCAATAATAGAGCATCCAGGAGGAGAAGATTGAAACTGAGGGTTTTATAGAGAGAAAGAGCCAAGAAAAGAGTTAAAAGTTTGAGCTTACCTAATAAAATTTATTTTTATAATATCTAAATAGTTTTCTATATTTTTATTGATAGCTTTTGATGCTAAATATTAATATATTTTTTCTTCTAATTTTTACCGAATTTTTAGAAATGCTTTTTGGTTTTTATAGGGCTAGTTTGGGCTTAACTATAATGGGGTTAGTTTTACTCAGCTCGTATCGGCTCGATGCAGCCAAAGATGATGAATATCAGCTCGGCTCGGCTAAATTCGGCTAAAATCAGCTTATCTCGACTACATTCAGCTCGGCTCGGCTATATTAGGCTCAGCTCGGCTCAGCTCGGCTAGTTTCGGCTCGGCTCAGCCGTCTGTACGTAAAATTGTAAAGGAATTGAGTAGAGCCTAATATATAAGCCGAGCCGAGCCGATACCAGCTGAGCCGAGCTGATATCAGCCGAGCCGAGCTGATATCAGCTGAGCCGAGCCGATATCAGCCGAGCCGCGCCGACCAAGCCAGCCAGTTCGTCCACAACCTCCGTTTATATTAAAAAAAAAAAAAAAAAAGTTGGCTAAACCAATCACGTTCACCTGTTTTTTCCGCTCTGCGTCCCTGTGTAAAGTGGAAGATTAGTTTGAGGATTGGGATTTTGAGAAACTTCTTCAGTTTTATGTGTCATGAGAACGTGATTGTGGTTTGTTTCTAGACCACTATGATAATAAATAAATGGAATGGCAGCTGCTTCAATTGTTGAGAGAAAGAGTACATTTGTACCAGTTAGAGAAAGAAAGATTTGCATTCTTTCAGAGAGAGAGAGAACATAAAGAGATTGCAGAAAAACACATTGAAGAAGGAACAAGTGGAAAAGGAAAAGATGCGGTAGTTCTCTTTCTAACTGATCATCAATTAAGAGGATAAGGGGTTTGCATTCCTTTGCCTACATCTGTGTAACTCTGATATGCAAGAGAGAGAGGGAAATGCCCGGCCAGAAAAGAAAGGAGCAAAAGGGCATATGCTAGCATCCTGACCTCCACCACTTCCTTGGGCTCACTCTTTAATAAAGGTGTATCTGATGCGAGAGGAATTTGAGTTGCTTGACCTCTGGTTTTCATTTCTTTCTGGTTCTTAATAAAGTTTTTGCTTTTAGATAAATACAACCACAAGAATTAGAATGAAAGATATCCATCATAAAATTGCTTTTAGATAAATACAACCACAAGAATTAGGATGAAAGAAATCCATCACAAAATTACATAAATAGAGCACAGAATGCAGTGAACAACAAAAGCAACCCTAGACAAAACCAAACTAAAGTTTGGTAATTTGGATACAATTTATGAAGAAACTATTGATGCCCCAAGTAGTTCAGTTGGAAATATGCAGTATATCACATTGCAAATAGAGGGGGACAACCAGAGATTGCCACTTCCTGTGCATTGGTTCCTGAGTCCTTTGGCAACTGTCGATGCCACTGAAAGTATAGATTTTGCCAGGAGTGGGCATTTCTTTCTGTTGGGTCTTGAAGCTATGTCTGCATTATGCTCTGAAAATCTAAGTTCACCAGTTTTACATGTTCCTTTGGTTTGCAAATTACGTGCACTGTCCATGGTTTTCCTCAAAAGAAATGACATTCTTGAAGAGAAGAAAACCAGAGATACCTTCAAAACTTTACACGACCTGTATGGGCAAGTAGTTTTATAGAGTCAATCTTGGTCGGTACCCATGTCATAAAAAAATTGATTTCTCACTAAAAGTTCAATCAACCCTAGCCAGGGGTCATGAAATCGTAGTAGAGAAGTGAGGATATTGTTATTTGATGGAGCTTCTTATGGTGTCTTTATTGTGTTGTGGCAACCTTGTGAATAATGAGTACATAAGTATGTTTAAGTTGGTATGTAGCTATATATGTAGCTATTTGCTTTCTATTTCATTTTAGGTGCACATTAAGAAATAACCAACATCGTATGACGCTGCTTGTAGACATGAATTTTGTTTTGGTCATTTATGACTTGCTTGTTAGATTTATTCATAAATTGATGAGCAATTGGTAAGCTGGATAATAGCTTTTATTTTAGTTGGAATTCTTATTTCCTCTTCCCAATTCTATCTTGATAAATATTGAATTTCTCATTCAGCCCATTCGATCATTGGATCTGGAGGTATTTTATTTTGATTTTTCATATGCATGATGAAATTATGCGTCTCATGAGTTTGGCAGTATTTAATTTGGTCATAGAATATGTGAGTAGCTGAATGGATTAGAAGAATGAAAGGTTCAGTTTTTAGACATGTCGTGGTGTGTGGCTCTACCACTGTATGCGATTAATGTGTTGTTGCTTCTGACATACTAGTAGACAATCTGATGAGCCTCACCGAGCATGTGTCATTTTTTGGTGTCAAACATGGAGGCATTTTCCAGTTCACATCTTGAAATTTCAGACATGAACACCTATGGTTTGATATGTTTGCCCCCATTAGTTTTGACATGGGTCTAGACGTTGAACAACCATATTCATATATAGGAAGCATGTATTTGCTTTTTTATGTTAATTTTTCTTATTTATTTGTTACTTTAATTATGTATAGAGAACTTAGTACCCAACAAATACAAGATGTTGAAGCTTAGTAGTGTACAAACATGTCGTGCTTGATACCCTATTTTTTGGGGGTCTTGTTAGACGCCATTTGTCCATGTCCGTGTAGGCTGGGACTGATTGGTCAGTTGGTTCTTTTTCTCTAGTCTGATAATCAGAACATGTATATTGCTCCACTCTATGGCGTTAACTTCGTATTGATTTAAACTTCCAAGGGTTTGAACAAGCATTTTATGATTTTTCTTGTGCAGTATCAGAGAAACGTTTCTCTTTTCACTTCAAAACCCTAAGAGCAATGCAAACTCCATCTAACTACCCAAAAAAAAGTTACAAACTTGATCGTCTTCTCTCTTTCTCTCTGATTTTTGTTGGGTTATCCTAATAGCAATCAAAACCCTATCCTCTTTGATGAGGGTCATAAGATCTCAGACCAAGGCTCCTTTGAACGCTCTCTACTTGTCTCGAGTGCATGTGCGTGCAATCATAAAGCCTCAAGAATGCTCTCTTGCACACAAACAACTTGAGAGTCCTAAGCCACTCATTGGTTTAACTTTGATAAGGTGACCTTGGATTCCAAATCTAGCTGAGTGGATTGCTCCGATACCTAATTCAACCTCATAGAATGCGAATTTTTCTTTTAATTATTTTTCAAATTGTTTCAAAATGTGTTATTGTGATGGAGAATGCTTTGGTTAATTTTTAGGAGTTTTTGTAGATTTTTCGAAAATTTTGTTTAACATAAAAATGAATTTTAAATAATTATTTTTTAGAAATGACAAATAAGGACAAACCTGAGCAACCCACACATGACACCCAAATGGCCAATGGGTGTCCCCTCTATGGGAACTATATCATAATTATTTATTATTTAATGAGGTTTTTAGTTGTGGAGCTTGATCTCAAGCCAATTGTGTTTTTTTTCTTTTTTACAATGTTCTATAATTTTATTGCTTCAAAGAAAGTTACAACAATTCTTAACCAAAGGAATGTTTCTTAGGTATTCAAGCTAAGAAGCCGATGGGCCGAATGTCAGTTATCCCAAAGATCGAATGTTTCTTAGGTATTAAAGCTATGTAAGTAGAGTTCATCGCCCTACTCAAAGAGCCTTATTCAGAAACTCATTAACCATCATCAGCAATTCAAATTTAGTCAAATCACAAAATCTTCGGAAAAATGTTAAAGGAAACCCATCCGGACCTGGTGCCTTATCTCCTGAAAGTGCAAAGACTACCCTCCTAACCTCTTCCTCTGTAGCCCAATTTTCCAAAGAAGTAGTTTCCTCAACTGATAAACTCTAAAATTGCAAGCCAGACAATCTAGAGATAAAAGCCAATTCTTTAGAATATAGTCTCTGAAAATGGCTAACGAATTTCAGTGCCTAGGCCGACCTATCCTGCACATCCACACCTTCAAATTGAATTCCTGATATATTGTTCTGCCTTCTCCTCGCATTAGCTATAGCCTGAAAAAATTTCGTGTTCAAATCCCCCTCTTTAAGCCACTTAACTCTTGATCTCTGCATCCAATATATCTCTTCTGACCTTAAAATCTCATGAAGCGAATTCATAAGGCTCATTTTCACTTCTTTTAATTGAACATATGAACTTCCCCCATTGTAAACAACCATCTCTATCAAATCTGAACTCATCTGCACTTCCCCAATTTTTTTTTTATATGGAATTTCGTCTCTTTTTTCCACTAAATAAGTTTGTGCTTATTGTTCACCAACCTTTTATGAATTTGAAATCCATACTACCCTGAGCAGATTGAATTTTTCCATGCATTTTAGATAAGCTCTATCACGTCTGCTTCTTCTAACCATACCAGGTCCAACCGAAAAGGCTTAGGACCCGTCATCACATTATCAATTTGCAAACAAATAGCAATGTGATCAGAAGATAACTTAGTAAGTGCATTAACCTTTGCCAATGGGAACTTCAACTCTCAATCATCCAAAATCAATAACCGATGAATCTTACATTGAATCAGATTATATACACTGTTATTTGACCATGTGTAATGCACTCCATTAATAGGAAGATCTTCAAGATAGTGCCGCATAATAAAATGATTCAAAATACGCATGGAATGGTTCAAAGATGAATTACATTATATTTCCACTTACCATCTAATCATATTAAAGTCTCCACCGATACAAAAAGGAAATTAAAATCCAAAATGATAGTAGAAATTTCATTCAAAAAATCCTCTTTCAAAGCATAAGAGTTTGGTCCATATACATTGAAACAAATCCATTTAAAGCTATCATTTAACCTCTTTCCCCCACCACAGACCCTAAGAGCTTAATGCTCGTCAGGTCCCACACAGACCACAAACCACCAGAAAAACCTAGATCGATACCCACAAAATCTACTAGTCCCCCACCCCAAACATCCCTAACTAAAATAACTGAGGGAGAAGGTAGCTTTGTCGCTTGAAAAAGAAAAACATCTGGTCTATGAGACCTAACCAACATTAAAACTTCACGCTTCTTCTTAACCTCCCCCAAGCCTCAAATATTCCAACTAATGAGGTTCATTAAAACAAGATGAGGATCCATTTCTAACTTCCGGCCCCTCAGTAGAATCAGTTGCCTGTCTCAAGGTCATGTATTGCTTCAGCCATTTTTCACTTGAGCAATGAACTTTGAGTATCCCAAAAGAAAATGTGCACTGGTGTTTATAAATACATATTGAGATCCATCCTAAACATTCTTAATGTTCTCTTTCAAACAACTCTATGCCTTGTTAGCATTCCCTGTTTACTTTATGAAATGAGATCTCCATAATAGCGGTTATTTCTTTGAACTCCCACTTTGATTTAGTAAGAATGGTTTAAAACAAGGACTAGGGTCAGTCTCGTGCTTGAGTCTCGAAACTTGGACTCTGCCAAGTTTTGCAGAGACTCGATTGAGTGAAAACTAATGGGAACTAGCGAGACTCGGTTGTTTCCTATAGTTTTCATTCAGACTCTGCTGTCTAAGTAACTCAGGCAAGCTAGGGCAGGTGCGAGTTAGTTCAAGTGGAAGGCTCAAGAATGGCAAGTGGTAGGCCCAAAAGTACATGGTTTGAACTAGTGAGAAAAGATATGGTGCCTTATAGCCTCATTGAGGGTATGGCTCTTGATGAAGCAAAATGGCGGATCAGGATTCCTGTAGCTGACCCCAAATAGTTGGGAAAAGGCTCTGATGGTGATGATTCCTAAATCGTAAATCTTTTTTTTTTTTCTTGTTCTTTCTTTATTTTGGATTTTATTAAGCTACTTGTTTTGAATGCATCCTTTCTACCTGTTTTCCATTATGCTTCCCCTCGACCATTAATTCAAAAAGTTGTCTGCCCCGTGCCTAGGCAGGCTAGGTGGCCTGGGCGATTGACCGTTAATTCAAAAAGTAGTCCACCTAGTGCCTGCTTAGGCTAGGGGGCTTGGGCGCATCGTCCAAGCCTGAGTGGACCGATTAAGTGGGTGTCCTTGGGAACCCACCTAGTACCTTGCCTAGGCAGATGGCCAAGGTACCTAGGTGGGTGCCCAGGGGACTGCGTCCGCTTAGGTGCAAAAATACCCATCAGGTGGGGTATTTTTTTTTTTTGGATAATAAAAAATGCATATTCATGCTTGCGAATTAGGACTTAAAACATGATTACTGGATACCGCTTGCCCCTTTAACCTGGGCGGGCATTTTTTAGAACATTGCCCTCGATTCTTATAGCCCTAGTGTCAGAGTTTGGATCATGGTTCATTTTTATATTGCATCCTTACCCTTGTTGCTATTTATGTGTTATTAAAACAAAAAATTTCCCCTTTTTGTGTTTCTTTATGCTTTGTTCTCGTAGTTTCTCAATAATAGAACTTCATTCATGCATGTAAACTTAGTCATTTGGAGTCTTACTTGCAGCATGTTATGAGTAGGTGGATTGCGAGCAAGATGTTTTATGTTTTGCACGTGGCCTTGTGTTTGCACATGTGATTGCATGAGAGTTCCTTTTGGTTTGTTGCTTTTTTTTAATATATGTCGGGTTGCCTACTATCAATGTTAAAAAATGCAGATTTGGCCGCTTAGCCGGTTTGGGAGCCTGGCCGCCTAGGGGCCCATGCTCTCACCCAGAGACAGGGTGTCCTCACTATTAAGACTTAAATGAATAATTAAATATATAAGACCTTAGTTTCACTTTCACATAAGATTTAACTCATTAAGAAATCACATAATCATTTATTTATCAAATAAAGTAAAACAAAAATAATATAATATCAAAACATGACACATTGTACAAAAAATGAATCAATTATTCATAAAAGAATAGAATATATGCTCAATTTCATTGTCCAAATGAGAAAAATTCAATTAATCACAAAAAAGCAATCTTTTAACTACAAACATGTAAATATAGCGTTAAAGCAAAAAAAAAAGTAAAGGAAAAAACAAATGATTCGTAACATAATATGTTGTAATCTAATAAAATCAAAACCCTCTTTAAAATATGATAATACTTTAAAAATATCAAAATCAACTATTAGAAGCTCCAAATCCACCCACGAACTATTGCCTTTGTTTTGGGAAGAAATAAAAAAAATAAAAAATTTATCGATCTTTCGATAAATCACAAAAGAATGGTTTTTGGGGGTTTTTCTCACCCTAAAGGCCACGGTTTTTGTTTTAGGGGTTAGAATACCTCCCAAAACCTTTTTTCCTCCTTTTTAAGGGGGGGGAGGGGAATTACATTTTTTGACCCTACCCAAGGTTTTTTTTCCGTCCGTCCGCAAAGTGTCATGGGGGCACCTAGGCGGGCGCCCAAACGGTAGTGCCTAGGCGGTGCCTTCCCCGCCTAGGTGGGCGCCCGGAGATAGGGCGCATAATGACCCCGCCCAAACAACCTAGGCATTTTTTGAATTTTTTCGCCAAGTCAGCAGCCTAGGCGGTCGGGCGGCCGAATTTTTGAACACTGCCTACTATGTAGCTGTATAACTTAAAAGAAATTGTATTTTTTTTGGTGTTTTAACATTTTTGGAATTGACTTTAACATATGGATGGTTGTGGAAAATCTAATGTTATTACTCCCAGTTTCTTTCTGTGTGTATGTGTGCATATGTGTTTTTTTTCATGAACTTCTTCAGTTTTTTTTTTTAGAACTTTGTGGCTGTCACTCGTGCCAGCTTGTGTGTGGTGTTGACAACCTGCTTTTTGCTTGGTGATTCGACACCTCACTTTTTTCGCTTAGTAGTTTAGACAACTTGAGGAAAATACAGAACAAATAGACAAACTTGTTCAGTTGCTCCTGTTACTTTGATTACATATTCTTGGGACCTAAGTGCTAATATACTGGTCACCTTCTGATATTGGTTGGAATTCACTTTCTTTTCTGCTTCAGAATATATATAGTAATCAATAAAAAAAAGTCATATACAAAATCACTGATTGTATAGCATTAATGGGTACAGTTACTCTACAAATGGAAAAACAATAACATGTCAAACTTTCAGATGCAAATGCTGACATCTGCGGTGTGCATTCCACAATTCAAAGGCTGTTAAAATTTTCAACGCACTTTGAATGGAGGAATGATGCACCCCAGCCATGCGATTTCACATCGGAAGGTTTGGGGTGTAGTTAATTCTCCAACCAAAAAGTAACTACACTCATTGTATCTGATCCCATTTTAAATTATTTTTTATTCTTGGTTTGCCAAGGAGGATTTGATTCTTTGCTACTGAAAATGTGACACATAATGTTTTCTTCAATATTATTTCACCTGAACATATTTATATGCAAATTTGATTTGATATGATAAAAATAAAATAACGAACTCTAATGCTGTCACAGGTCCGGCAGTATAATCAGGCAATGCAACCTGATTTAAATTGTGACATGGGAAATGTGCACAAGAGTGAAATTGGAGAGAACATCGGAAAGAAAGATAAGATACAATTTCTTATCAATACAGTAAGTACGAGGTCCCTTTTGTGACAACTGTCCAAGAAGATGGGCATTATGGTCATGTGATATGTTTTTTCTGCCTGGTATTTATTGTGTTTACTTTTCATAACCTGCTTTTTTTTCTTTATTTTTTTCCTTTTTTTTTTTGTTCCTTTGCTTGCTCAAGTATTCAAATCTTTCGTATTGTTTTTCTTTTCTTCTTTTTTTATTATAGTAATCTGAATTGTTTTCGTGGAGCTATTTCGTTAGTGGGAAACATTAGCTACAGAAATTAGAAATTAGAAATTAGACTAGATGGTTATAGGTGTTTAATATGAAAGGGAAACTTCAGTTGATTAGTTGGCATTTACTAAAAAGTGAGAATGCTTTAGGGTGTCTCTGTATTCATGAACTTATTTTCTTTAAAATTGCGGCACGGTATATAAACCTTCATTTGAACTAACTCCAAATAGTTGAGAGAAGGCTCGGATGATGATGATCATCATTATAAACTTTGATTCCCCTATTGGCTTGTACTTGGCTTGGTCCTGAACCGGGTCTTATCGAGTTGACCTGGCGGAGCTGGGCAGTCCTCTAAAGTTATGTGGAAATGATGAGTCGCCCATTTTTTTAAAACTTGTTGGGAGTCCCCAGGCTTCCAAGTAGCGAGCTTTCCAAGCCATCTCGATGAGGTATAAAACACAGCTTTAAATGACCTGGTGTCTCTGCAAACTATGATAGAGTCCTATACAAACATTGTCAGAAATCCATAAACTTTGTCAGCAAGAAAAGTGTGGTGGCTCCATAGCTATTTGAGGAAATTTTTTAAGTAGGTTGCCAAGGTCAGGATCTCTTTCCACCCTCGTGAAGTGGAAGCCATGAGAACACTGATACTATTGCAAAGGATGGAGTTGACAAGTATTCTCTAATGGTATCTCATTTTCACTGTTACAGTATTTATCTATTAATTTTGTGAAGGAGATGTAATTGTACATTTTTAATCTAATAAAACTCGGTTAAGTTTCTAAAAATGAACAAGAAAACAGGAACATAATAAAGAAACACATTATTCAAGAGGTTGAGAGGATAGAGTATTTATCTGGTGTGGGTAAAGTAAAGGTGATGGATTTCCCATTTCTTTTGTAATGTTTGCGTATTTACTTGATACTTGGTTATTCATGCTTAAGAAATATTTTTCTTTTCGAAGTCCAATTGCATATAAACATTTGGTATCTGGACAGTCTTATTGAAATAACTTTGCAAAGTTCTTTATTTGGTAGTGTTTTTTTCTCTAATACTTATCAAAGAAAGTGATTTGTTCGTAATGCCCTCTTGAAAACCAAGTTTTTCTCTTTTCTAACATAACGAGGAATAAAAGTTGAGAAATTGAAATTGGCAGCTTCTTCATTTGAAAGAATCTAAAGAAGCCGTTTATGGTGCTCTTGATGCTTGGGTTGCATGGGAAAACAAGTTCCCCATAGTTTCACTGATGAGAGCACTGGCTATTCTTGAGAAGGAGCAACAATGGCACCGAATTATTCAAGTACACCCTCATTCTTAATTCTTTATATCTATGCCATAAATTTTCTTTGTAAATGTTCTCGGTTCGTTTTGATTCACCATCTAGTGAGACAACGATGCAAGATATATATCTGTTCATTCAGGTTTCTAATGGTAATTCCTGATGGTCTGCTCTCCATCATAATTTGGTACACATTGCAACCGTTGCATGTCTAAATATTGAGAAGAGTGTGGTTTCGATTAGTATGTGGTGTCCGTTTTGTACACTTATTGTCAAAACATCAAGATGTTGCTACAAGTGGAAGGTTCTGATAACTAAGGTAACTAATAAAAAAGTCTCCCACAAGTAATGGCACAAGTAATGGGAAAAGGCAGCCTACATGTCAGGTGGTCAAGTACAAATATACATATATTAAAAGAAATAGCTATGTGAAATTCTAGGAAGTAAAATAAAAAATTGTCTTTCTTTCATTAGTATATCTAAATTCCACTTACAAGTGCCATATAACAATGTTGTAAATAAGAAACAATAACCCTAAATACAATGTAGGATGTTTCTTTTTGCTGCTAAATAAATACAACTCAATCCAAGGGCTGAATACAAACTTTTACTGTGAATTCTAATACAAATAATGTTCCTGAAAATTAATAGTAATAATTGCTATAAAATAAACCAAGAATAGCTGGGAAAACTTACTCGACTTTGCCAAGGTTTACCCCTTAGCAATTGATACACCCCATATCTGATTACCTGACTGATTGTGCCCTCTGATCGTCTTGGCCTTACTGAATTCTTTGAGTCGGCAAACTCTGTAGGCAGTACCCTTTACAAATCTAGGGCTTGAGAGCACAAAACAAGAATAGGGTTTTCTCTAGACCCTTTTAAGGCCTTTCTAGGGCAACGCCACAACTGGCACCTCGCTTGGTCAATTAGGGTTGGGCGTGTAGGCATGCCTAATACGGTTGTTAATCATCTTGGCCAATAGAATTTTAGGTAATCTGTTAGGTGAAAAAGACAATCAATTATCCCCTATTTCTATGAACCACATCCACTTCTAGTCAACCTAGGATAAGACCAATCAAAATGCATCCTTCTAGTTTGACTAGGACTTCCATTTCTCTCACAAAAGATTGTAAGAATTCAATGTGAAAACGATTTGGTCAAATTTAACAATTGAAAGAATATTTTACAAACACAAAATATTCTCTATCCCCACAATATAAGGTCATATAATATTTTTCAAATATTTCCACAAGGTTCTCTAGCTAGAAATTAATCTCTAATATCTTGGGGGAGATTTCCCAAACAAGTGGGAGACCTCAACCTACATGTGAGGCATCCCAACCTAGCGTCGGGCATTAGCCATGTGGGCCTCACGTCCCACCATTGTGCTTCCCGTATGTTTGAGACCTGGGTGCTTAATTGCCCCCCTCCCCCTCCCCTCCCCAAAAAAAAAAAAAAAGAAACACAAAAAAAATGTGGGTCCCACTCAAAAAAAAAAAAAAGGCCCCAGAGGTTTTAGAAATATGAACACTATCCTTTATAGGGTTTTTTACATCTGAAAATTATTATAAAAACTCATAAAATTTCTAAAAATCACAAAAATAATTCTTAACTTGAAAACAAAATTTCTAGAAGTGGATTGTTAGGGCACTCCACCCGACCCAGTACTGTGATCCTCAACTATCTTCTCAAACCAACTCAACAAGACCCATGACCTACAGGCTACAGTCTCATGCCAGGAGTCATGATTAACTTATCAAAGCTGGCTAATAAACAGTGAAATCACAGTCCTTAAATGTGGATTCCTTTAAGAGAAAGTCACACACACATATTACTATAGTTCATGGGGAACTCTCTATGCGCATTTACACATATCCCTTTATAGGGTATGCAGTTGTCATGTATACATGCCATGTAGAAGTTTGTTGACGATTTAGCTATCACTCTCATAGGTCCACATTTGGACACATGGGACCATGATGCTCTCTTGGCCTGCTAATTATCCTTGGACTATCTCTCCAGCTCCAACAAGAGATGATCCTTTAAAAATCTTCTTCTGTAGTGCTATATACCCAAGGGTTAGGGTTTTGGATATGACCAAGGGCTATAGACTGCCCAACTCTAGGTCAGTCAACCAAGACACACTCTCACTACAATCCACTATAATTCTTTATTTATATGCTTTCATGGGCTTTAAAGGCCACGAACCCGAACATCTCCCACTTGCCCTTTGAAGGTACTACAATCACTTCTTCTCACTCTCTGAAGCCCATCCCATGTACATTGTTTGGCAAAAACATTGGCTACCGATCCTTTTATCAAAGTATATGCTAACATAGCCTTTGTAGGGATATAAGCAACCTCAATCTTTGTTTTTCGGATCTCGTTGCCAATGTGGTAATAATCTGCCTAAAGTTGCCTGGATTTCTTGTGAAAATACGACTCTTTGGCCGCACAAATCATACCAAGTTGTCGCAAAAGATCCTTACACATGGGCACTTCATTGCATCAAATCTAAGCTGATTCAAGAACTACAATGAGATCGCTTCTTTTGCTGCGAGACAACAAGCCATATTGTGACTTCGTAGTCGAGATTGCAACGATGTCCGGTTTCTTTGTGCACCAGGAAACAGTTGCATTGGCAAGTGTGAAGATATAATTGGATGTGGCCTTCATCTCATTTGGATCACCTTGATAGTCCACATTTGAATATCCTTGTATCTATATGTTTAAGCCTCTTACATAAGTGAATGGAAGATTACTAGTTTTATTCACATATTGCATAACGTTTTTTATTGCCTTCTAGTGCTCCATGCCTGGATTATATTGGAACTTGCTATTCGTGCTCACGGGTAGCCTAAGCGGTGAGGTTTGGACGGGCATGCCTAAGGCAGGCTCCTAGGTGGATCTGCGCGCCACCTAGTGCCACCCCTTGAAAAAAATAAAATAAATAAAAATAAAGGATGTGAATATTGAGACGTCATTTCTTAGACGAGTGTTTATTGATATTCTTTTGGATACTAATTTTTATACTAATTTTGATACAGTACTTTTACAAAAAAACTCTGCTCATTTTGTGATTTTTGATGAAGAAATGAGGGAGATTTTTGTCATTTTTTCTACTAATTTTGTAATACCAATTGTCATTTTTGTGTCTTTTTTTTCTCGTAGACACATTAAGCCTCTCTCTCTCTCTCACTTCCACACACAAATAGAACATTGGACATCTCTCTCTCTCACGACTGTACACACTCATGCCAATATACAAAGATAACTGGCCACTCGTTATATCACATACAAAGATAACGGGCTAGTCGCTCTCTCACGTATAGAGATAACGGGCTAGTCTCTCTCTCACATATGAAAATACATTAAACATCTCTCTCTCAAACTTATTGCTCTCTCTCTCCGACATATTGTATATTCTTAAATTTAGGTATCTTTTATTAATGAAATTGTTAAGACTATGACACTGCTTTAGGATCAAGTTATACCTTAGGCTACTATCAATGGACATAACATCAACATTCAAAACTTCTCAAGATAGAATACTAAGGAGTTCTTCCAAGCAGTGTGTGATATGGAGTTTTTCTGTTCGGTACATCAATTAGAAATCTATTTATCAAGAATATGGCTGTGTGGACAGCTTCAGTCCATAACAACTTTAGAACTTGAGTGGAAAACATAAGGGATAATCCAAGTTCATTTTTATGTCTATGTTCCCTTTCCTCCATTTCATTTTGTTATACAGTATAAGGATAGGAAACTTGTAGCTCTACCCATTGTCCAAGGATAGGAAACTTGTTGCTCTATCCTTGTCACTATGAAAGTACAAAAGTTGCCTACAAAAGTGCTTTTCAACAAACAACTTGAAATGAAAGAACCTTGTAAATATGAAGAAGTCATAAAAAAATATCACATATGAGAGGGATTTAGAAGGAGATGCAGTTTGCGCTTGATCCCATATATCAGAATCCACTAACTCAAACAGCAAAGAAGCTCTTTTAGTATTAAAAACAATACCACTAGACAACCATGACAAATAAACTCATAAAGATCAATATCAGAGGATATGAGCCCTTGTTTACACGACTTATTTAGAGATTCCATACTACAATGACCTAATCTATGATGCCATTCATTGGCATCTTTATTGGCTTGACAAGACACGACCAGAGTTTAGAATTTCTTTGACTCTTCATCAACTATGTTGAACCCCCCACATTGTGAACCGCTCAAATGTGATCCACGATAGTTGGTTGTTCAATAAAACACAATCACGAGTAAATACAAAGAAGACATGATTTTCTCTAGTTAGTTGTGACATAGAAATAAGATTACCTTTGAAATTATGGACGAGGAAAACATTTTGGAAATTGATAGGCCTATTAAATGACTGAATACTAAACATTCCCAACATGTGTGATATGGTGAGAGGACCCATATCCATTTAAAATAGACCCACTATCGGAGTAAGGGACAAGGGAGGAGAATATACTTGGATTTCTTGTCAAATGGTTGGCTGTACCACTATCAACAATCGATGCAGCTTCAGAAGGAGATGTAATGGCGAGATTCTCCACAAAAATATTTAGAGCAACATGCTGGTTTCTCCCATATTATGGTCTTGGGTATCTACATGATTTCTATTATTACACCTTCCACAGATCTAACACACTATATCAAAAATCCCCTGATTGGAACTCCTAATGCTATTATGGTTAGGTGGATGTAGGATGCTGCACCTAGTAGTATTTCCATAAAGTCCACCTCTACCACATCCAACACATCCTCTCTGATTTCTTCTTCTGCCTCTACCTCCACAAAAACAATTTCAAGGAGCTGAATACTTTTGTTGGCAAGCAAAACATCATAAGAATTCACACCTTATTGTTTTCCCATCCTTTTATAGGGGTTCATAGCTTCATGTTGAAGAAGTAGAGGACATAATTCCGCCAAAGTTTTTTACTCTATCTCTAGTGGGGATCACATTAGTCCCTAAACCCTAAACCCTAATACCTTAAATCCTAAACCCTAAACCCTAAACCCTAACCCTGAATCGTAATACCTTAAATCCTAAACCCTAAACCGTAATACCTTAAATCCTAAACCCTACCCTTTTTAGGGTTTTGTTAAGGAGAGGGTGAAGGTCCTCTTATCATTACGTGGTTCGAGAGGTTCGCTCCTCTTTCTATCTCATCACATCACATGTATTACTTTGAGAGGTACGCTCGTCTCTCTCTCTCTCATGCATTACTTTGAGAGGTATGCTCCTCTCTCTCTCTCTCAAGGCTTGCTTATCATTGTTATTGTCGTAGTTAGAGGCATGGATTTCTAGAGAGGGGCAGGGCTTCAATATGTTGATCCTTGAACTTGAAAACCCAGCAAACTAGAACAAAGGCATGGAACTACTTTAGGCATGTTTGCAACTTAGCTCTTCCCATGCAATTGCAGTAAAATTCAAGCTTCTCTCCCTTTTTATAACCCAATTAGAAAAGTCCGAAATACATTTTTGAATTTAATGCGTTTGTGATTTTTTTATGGACCCTTTTTTTAATTTTGATATTTTAGAAATTATCCCTTAGCTCGGCTCGGCTCGGCTCGGCTCGGCTCGGCTTTTAATGGCTCAACTCAGTTCAGCTCGGCTAATACTAGTTCAGTTAAAGAGTATTTTAACTTAGACGAGCCAATCCGAGCCAAATTTAGACGAAATTGACCGATATAAGCTGAGCCGAGTTAGAAAGTGAAAAGAGAAAACACAATAAAAATTAGAACAAAATTTATTAATATAAAATTATCAAAAATAATAACCTATTTAAATATCTAAAAAGTAAATATTAAAGTGAAAAAGATTCTTTTTTTCTTTTTCTTTTTTTGGGTAATTCAGTGGGGATGACGAGCCCTTACCCGTTTTTTAATGCGTTCGATGAGAATGTAAGCTTAGACCTTAACTGGGGCACAAGTCATGCTACCACCACGACCCCAACACCATTCTCGAAGCCAAAAAGATTCTTATTCTCACTAGAGTACGTTGTACATCTACTCCCTTTTCCCTATCCACCATTAATCAAATAGAGTGATAAATCTCTCTCTCTTTCTCACTTTCTCTCTATCTCTCTCTCTCCACCTATATGTTACCCTTAGGGCGTGTTTGTTTTGGAGGAAGGTTTGTTTTTTGATAAAAAACATCCCATATTACTATAGCACACTAGTGTTTAAGAGAGATAAAAACCTTGAACGAAATTACAAGAAAAAAGAATAAAACGCGGATACGACTATCCCAACATGGGCTCATAAGCACAAGAGAAGAAAACACACCCACAATGGGGCCCCTCTCTCTCTCCAAGAAAACTCTTTCTTTATTAATCAAAATTCAATTTCCTTTTACATGATGCGTGCTTCCTTTTATACATTTAAATCACCTTCTCACGTGACTTTCAAAAGATAACCCCTAATATATCTCCCTACTAAAAACTGAAAGTGATAACTAACCAAAATAAATTCATCTCTAGATTCTTTCCATATTCTTCCATCCAACTTCCTAAAAGATTACTACAACTTCCTACTTCATCCTTTCCACCTACGGGATTCATTATTTTCTCTAGTTTCAACCAAGCACAAAAAGATAACACTTCCTTTAAATTAGAAAACAAAATATATTTCCTAAAAACTAATGATAACCACCTTGTCCCCCCAAACTAATACAAGAGATAAACTTTCCTAAACGAACTAAAAGATAACCTTCCTCCCAAGCTAACTCCATTGTACTTACCTTTTTGTTTCAAAAGAAGACTCAAAAGAAATACTCTAACTTTCCTAAATAAAAGCCCACCTAGAAAATACAGACACTAAAACAAACTAAAGTCTTACTCTTATCTTTTCTAAAAAAAGATACTTCCTAAAATACTGACTTTATTAATCTATAACTAAACAAATCCCTACTAATCCTATTTTTAAAAAATGAACCCTAATAAAAAATAAAAATCTACTCTCATCTCTAAAAAATAAAAATATAAAATGAAACTTTGAGATTAGTCATTATTTTGAACATGGACCACAAAAGTATATGTAGCCATTGAATATGGAAAATGAGGCTTTATGTACTGTTTGTTTGCCTTTAGCTAGCTGTATTATAGATATTTGTTGTTTGTTTTGTTAAACAAGGTGGTTTCTCAGTTATCTCTATTTTTAAATCTACGTAATTTTTTGTAGGTGGTAGAGCTGGGATTTACCCTAGCAGCACTTGCTCATGTTTGACACAATGCCATGTTGGTTGAAAAGAACAATAAGTTACGTCAGCTGTGGAGGCTTGGCTGTTCAAGCATTTCAGGCATATTTTCAGCTTTGCTACAAGAGACTTGGTTGCTTGCTGTACAGGTACTATTTAATATTGTTATTCTATGTTGTTGATCCCCTTAGGCTGGAGGAATATCTAATAATTGAAAGCTCAGTTCGTGAAATTTGGGAATTCTCTGTTTATTGTAGTCTCTCGTGGTATTTTCCATAATAAGTGATCTTGTAACCATTTATCACCATTTCCTCCCCTCTCTCTCTCCTCCCTTTCTCTATGCAATCCTAGGCTTGCAACTCCTTCCTCCTGCACCCCCTCTTTGTATGCCCTCCCCTAACCTCATTAGTCCTCCTCACCATTTTCCTACTAATTCATCTCCTCCTCTTCTCTCCCCCCATGTCCCAACCTTGTTGCCACCTTTTCCTCACCTAATTAACTTTGATGACGAGGCCTACCCAGCCTGTTCACCATATGCCTTCATGCACAAGCCCTCATTAAAGCCCA
This sequence comes from Amborella trichopoda, assembly GCF_000471905.2. The sequence goes on from NW_006500103.1 coordinate 44,112, forward strand.
TCCTTTGCCATCTATTCCACCCTCCCTTTTTCTAGGTGGTGTGTAGGAGGTGATTTTAATATCACTAGATAGTCTCATAACAGTCTTCTAGACATCTTGTTGGAAGGAGCGGAGTTCAGTTGGTCTAGTCATTCGGCTAATCCAAGCCTCTCAAATTTAGATAGATTTCTAACCCCTCTCATGTGGGATCATGAGTTCCCTAGCACCCACTCTCTGGTGCTTCCCAAGCCCGCCTCAAATCATAGACTTATCATGCTAGATATGCTGCCCATTCCTCCAGGGCCTAAGCCTTTTCGCTTTGAGCTGTCTTGGCTCTAAGAGCCCAGCTTTTCCTCTCCTGTCCGTAACCAATGGGAGTCCTTCTCCCCCCTAGTGAATGGATGAGCCGGTTTTATCTTGTAGAAAAAGCATCAAATGCTCAAAGTTTCCCTGAAATCATGGAGTTCTCAGCTCCCTGGAAACTTCTGATACCAAAAACTCCCTTTTGAGGTCTATTCAACATTGAGACACCATTGAAGAACTTAGACCTCCCTCCTCTTCAGCTGGATTATCGATCCATCCACAAATATGATTACCAGTTCCTCCTAAAGAAAGAAGAAATTTATTGGCTCAACGGGCCAAAGTCAAATGGCTCAAGCTTGGAAACCAAAATACAACTTACTTCCACAAGATAGCCAACTGTCGAAGAAGGGAGAACTCTATTACCCACTTCAAAGTGGGGGACCAGATTGTTGACAATCCCAATCTCATGAGGCAGTGGCTGTCGAATATTTTTCCAAGCTTTTCTCTTCCCTTTCTGGTTCTAAGCCAGTAATGGCGGACTTCTCCTTCTCTTCTATTTCTCACGAATGTGCGGCCTCTTTGGAAAGCCTTTTTTAGGAATACAAAGTACTCCAAGCCATTAAAGCTCTGACAGCTTCCCCATAGCCCTCTTCAAAATCTATTGGGATAACCTTAAGACTGATATCGTGGCTTTATTTTCTGAATTTCACTCCCAAGCTACTATCCATAAGGCGATGAATGCCACTTTCATTGCTAAGATCCCCAAGAATGAGGGAGCAAAAGAGCTTAAAGACTTCAAACTCATTAGTCTGATTAATACTTCCTACAAAATTCTCTTAAACGTGTTCTTGGTCAGGTGATTTTATCGTCCCAAAGGACCTTTGTGAAGGAACGTCAGATTCTCAATGGTGCTCTAATAGCACACGAGTACATCCATTCCCGCTATAGTGCAAAAATCTCAGGCTTGGTAATCAAAAAGCTTATGATGATGAGACTTTGTCCAGAATTCCATTTGGCTCTCTATGGTGGAGATGGATCCAAGGGTGTATTTCAAAACCCCAATTTTTGGACCTTATTAATGACACATCTAAGGGTTACATTCATGCTTTGAGTGGGCTCCGCGAAGGGGACCCCCTTTCACCGTTCCTATTTGCCATAGTGGCTAAGGTGTTTAGTGCCTCACTATCTCGTGCGTACAGCACGGGACGCATTTAGGGCTTCCAAGTGGGTAGGTCGGGTCTCTCTATATTCCACCTCCAATATGTCGATGATACCCTCCTTTTTTGCGATGCGTTTTTTAAAAAAGTTAATTGTTTATTGCTCTTCCTCCAATGCTTCAAGTTGGCTACGGGCTTTAAGGTGAACTTAGAAAAAACTAAGATGACAGGAATCTGCCTTGACCAAGCCATAGTCAAATGCTTCACTGACTCATGGGGATGTGTTGTAGAGCCAATGCCGTCATCCTATCTTAGCCTTCCATCTTGCATTGGCCTTCATCGAATCCAGTTATGGAGCCTGGTTATAGACAAAGTCGAGTGGCACCTGTCTTCATGGAAAGGGAGAGTCCTTTCACCAGGCTGCAAAGTGACCCTTATCAAGGCCATAATCTCCAGCATTTCCCTTTTCTTTATGTCCGTTTTCTTTATGGTCGTAGTCGCTAGACTGGAAAAACTCATGAGGGCACTAAGGCTGCTCATTGAAGGGGCAAGTGAAGACAGTCAAGCCCCAAGCACGTGAGCTTATGAATGTGGAAGTGTCTATCAATGGAAAACCTTAAGGCTACGGTAGACACCGGGGCTACACACAACTTTGTGGCAGATCAAGAGGCACGCCTGCTGAACCTCAGTGAAGGAAACCAGGTTCCCTTCCCCCACTCTCCCTCTCTTCTTGGTTTGGTGGAAACTAGGTTTTCCCCTACCAATGGTTAGCTCTGGATGCAATAGGACCTTCTGGCGGTATCTGGGTCCCATCTCAACATGCCTTAGCCTCTCATATTGGCAAGTTCTGTCATAGTGACCCTAGCTAGGATCACTGATTTCCTCCATTGGAAGTGCATTGTGATCTATGGGCCACAAGAAGACAACGAGAAATTGGCCGTATTGAAAGAGTTACAATCTTTGATGACCCTCCCGTTTTCTTAGTGGTGCGTAGGAGGTTATTTTAATATCACCAGATGGTCTCATGAACGTAATTCCCACGACAAAACTGCCCCTTCAATGGTACAGTTCTCTGATTTCTTAGCTCATAACAATCTTCTAGACATCCTGTTGGAAGGAGCGGAGTTCCGTTGGTTTAGCCATTCGGCTAATCCAAGCTTCTCAAAATTAGATAGATTTCTAACCCCTCTCGAGTGGGATCATGAGTTCCCTGGCACCCACTCTTTGGTGCTTCCCAAGCCCACTTCATACTCAGTCCCTTCCTCGAGGGCCTAAGCCTTTTCGCTTTGAGTTGTCTTGGCTCTGAGAGCCCGGCTTCCCCTCTCTTGTCTGTAACCAATGGGAGTCCTTCTCCCCCCTCGTGTATGGGTGGGCCGGTTTTATCTTGTAGAAAAAGCTTCAAATGCTCAAATCTTTCCTGAAATCATGGAGTTCACAGCTCCCTGGAAACTTATGATACCAAAAAGATTCCCATACAGCTTACTTCCACAAGATAGCCAACTGTTGAAGAAGGGAGAACTCTATTACCCACTTCAATGTGTGGGACCAGATTGTTGACCATCCCAATCTCATTGAGGCAGCTGCTGTCAAATATTTTTCCAAGTTTTTCTCTTCCCCTTCTGGTCCTAGGCTAGTAATGGCGGACGTCTCCTTCTCTTGTAACTATTGTAACTATTGTAATGTCAAAGTTGTATATATATATATATATATATATATACCCTCATGTTATTATAAGTTGTAAAATAGATTTTGTACAATCCAAAATGTTCTTGAATAATGAAAACCTCTTGTCATATAATATATGGTGAAAATTAGAATTTGTTTTGTTCCTTAATAATAAACTGTCACATCTCAAAAATTTTAGTGTTATGAACTTGGGGTCAGTTATGGTATCAGAGCACCAGGATAGGATTATTGGCTTAGAGTCTTAGAAGGACCCTTAGGTTGTATAAAGATAGACTAGTAATTAGAAATTTAGGTGTTCGTGTATCGGATCCAGTTGTCAAGACCCTTGGTAACAATTTGAACAAGAATGATGGGAACACTAAAGTTTTTGAGGAATTTTTTTTTAGGACGCTCGAGGCCATAACTCAAGTCATGAACGATTGTATACCGGTCGCCGCTGTCCCTGCCCCAAATCATATAGATGGTGGAATGATTAAAGGACTCAAGAGATTTGTACCACCAGCATTGCTTGGGACAAGAAAGGGTAGAAAAGGCTGATAAATGGAACATACTAGAAGTCTGATAGACTTTGGTTCATCTCATCCTTTTGTTGCTTCTCATTTTCCTATAAAATAGTTATTTAAAAATTGGTATTTATGTCTATCAATATTATTTCTGTTTATCAGTATAAAGTTTTAGATATTGTAAGTGTTGAGTGCAAATGGCTTTGTTTTTCTGTAAAATAGTTATTTGAAAATTTGTACTTCTTATTTTAATAAAAGTATGATTTTTCCATCTATTGTTAGGAATTTCATACTGGAAATTATTAGAAATAAGCTTATTATTTCTATCTATTACTATGAATTTTAAACACTGTAAATTGTTAGAAATAAATTTGTTATTTTTCTGTCTATTGTTAAGAATTTTAGACACTGTGAGTTATTAGAAATAAAATTGATTATTTCTGTCTATTATTATGAATTTTAGACACTGTAAATGTTATGTCTAAGTGATCTCATTTTCTCATTAAAATCATTATTTCTGTCTATCATCAAGAATTTTAGACATTATAAATTATTGGTTATGAAATTGATTTTTTTGTTTATTCTTATGAATTTTAGACATTGTAAGTCTTGTGTGTATGCGAACCTCATTTTCCTGCAAAATAATCATCTGAAAAATGATATTATCGCTTCAATAAAATTGCAACATTTTCATTCACTGTTATGAACTTTAGAGGCCATAAGCTCTATATGTAAGTGACTTCACATTTTCACTATTTGGAAAACTAATATTACTGCTAACGATAGTTAGGTAATTAATTGTAATATTTCCAGCATAAATGTTAGTTATTGTAAGTGGCTTAATTTTTCTTGATACCGCTATAATATTCCTAGAGATATTTCTGCATTGAATTGTAATATTTCTGGTACCATAAGTTTTACGGATTTTTGTATGCATTCCTGCATAAATGTCAGATACGACTATCGACAATTGTTATGCGCAATTGTTATGTGCAAGTGTTAATGTTTCTTGACATCTATATTGATATATAACCTGCAATTGTCATAATAATGTCCTTTAATTTATATTCATAATAATATGACAGTGATACCACTTGTGACTATATGTGTAGCATAGACATGATTATGTTCTTGTGATTACATATGAGACATGCTTCTGATGAGATATGTGTGATAAGAATAGTGTGCATGGTAACATGCTTCAGATGAGATATGTGTGATAAGATATGTGTGCATGACAACATGCTTCTGATGAGATATGTGAGTATGGTAACATGTTTTTTATAAGATATGGGCGTATGGAAACATGCCCCTGCTATGATATGACGTGATACTGTGCCGACAGCTGTGATTTTTCCCTAACTCTCTATGATAGGATGAGAGTTAGGAGTGTGTGCGTTTGGAGGGTCACGCCCCCAAAATTATGTGATGGCACTACACATAGGGACCCCTTTGGTAGTGTAACGCTCTCTCACCAGAATGGCACATGAGAGGGTCGTGTTTTACAAGGCCCTTGCCTATCAAAAACCCCAAAGCGCGATGGGGACTGTGTGCATGTGTGAGAAACTACGCAACGAATTTCTCCGTTGGTGGTGCTTCTTTCTGAGGGATAGTAGAAATCATAACCTTGGACCCGAGGGTTGGGATATGATGTCAGTGCTTATATTGCAGGATTTGTATTATTGTGAATGCACGTTGATCTTATTTGTATTATTGTGAATGCACGTTGATGTTATTTGTATTGTTATGAATGATTACTGCAGGACTTCTGTTATTGTAAATGCTTACTGCAGGACTTCTATTATTGTGAATGCTTGCTGTAGGATTTTTGTTATTGTGGATGCTTGCTGTAGGATTTTTGTTATTGTGGATGCTTATCGCTTGACTTCTATTGTTGTGAATGCTTATTGCAGGACTTCTGTTATTGTAAATGCTTACTACATGACTTTTGTTGTGTTGAACACTTTCTGCAAGACTTCTGTTGTTGTGAATGCTTACTGCAGGGTTTTTGTGGCTACGAATGCTTGTTTGATTATATCTGATACTTAATGTTGATCTTAATATGAATCGTGTGCATATGGTTTATGTATCATGCTTATTTGCTTTGTCCAATAAGGAATACAGGATATGTGTAAGATTAGAAATAAATCTGTCTAATTGCATGTATTAGAATGTAGGAAATCAATACGTTGAAATTTTGCTTAATATGCATTCTTTTAGGAAATATCTGCATTTTGTCAATTATGATTACTTCTTCTTTTTTTGGATAATGATGGTCGCTTACTGAGTAGCCAAACTCATCAAACTATAGTAATTTTTTTCAAAGTAATCTCATCAGGAAGAGTTTGGAAGAAGTTTGTTTTTATGGATAAATTCGCTTTTGTAACTATTGTAATGTCAAAGTTGTATATATATATATATATAATCCTCATGTTATTATAAGCTGTAAAATAGATTTTGTACAATTCAAAAAGTTCTTGAATTATAAAAATTCTTTTCATATAATATATGGTGAAAATTTAGAATTTGTTTTGTTGCTTAATAATAAATTGTCACATCTCAAAAATTTGAGTGTTATAAACTTGGGGTGTGATAGCGCGGGTCCATGTGTTTGGGCAAGAGGGGGAGAGAGATAGCATTGTTTTAAAATGTGGTTGCATCATGCGGTATACAGTGGGCACCGCATCTGTACAGACTGCATATGTGGTTTTGCGTTATGCGGCCGCATATGAACCGCATCAGACCGCATCAGAGCCGCATCATTTTCTGTTAAAAAAATTCGATTGTGCCCCTCGAGGAGGGGCCAAATGATCTTTTTTACCATAAAAATTTGGAGGAAACAATTTGAGAGGGTATTAAACCCCCTAAACGATCATTTACAACCACTTTTGTGGCTTTTTTGGGATAAAATCGAGCAAAAAAAAAAATTAGGGGGAATTTTTTTTTCATTCAGATCTTGGATTGGGGAATGTTTGATACTTGGATATAGATTAGAATCTTTTGATTGTTGATTTGGGGAAGTTTAGGTGAATTTGTGACAAAAAATCGGGGGTTTCAGAGGCCGTAAAGAAATTGAGCATTGAAATTGGGGATAGTGGACACAGAATCTCTGTCTGTTAATAATTTTGGAGTTAATCATTAAACTAAAATAGCTACTATCACATATATCACCTCCATATATTTTTTCTATGCATTAACCTATTTTTTTAGATTTTTTAGAATTGTTTACATTTATTGACCGCATCGTCACAATGCACTCGCATACGAACCGCATCAAGTCGCATCGACCCCCCACTGCTTTTGGCCGCATCCCGCATTTTAAAACACTGAGAGATAGTAAAAGGGGAGAGAGAGAGAGAGAGAGAGGCGGACCCATCTAGGGCACAGTCCTTGACTTAGGCGAGAAGGAGAGAGAGAGAAATAGAGAGGAGAAGAAGTCGCCCACCCTAGGTGTGGGTTCGTAGCTTTAGGCAAGAGATGGAGAGAGAGTGAGCAAAGAGAGAGAAGAGAGGGAAACCTCGGAACTGTCTTAAGTTCGAGTGAAGAGAGAGGGCAAAATGAGGAGAGAGAGAGAGAAAAACAAAGAGAGAGAAGGAGAAGAGAGGGGAAGCTCGAACTCGCCTTGGGTCCGAGTGAAGAGAGAGAGAGGGCAAAATGAGAGAGAGAGAGAGAGAAGAGGGAGATAGAAAGAGAGAAGAGAGAGAAAAGAGAGAAAAGAAAGAGAGAAGAGAGAAGAGAGAGAAAGAGAGAGAAAAGAGAGAAAAAGAAAGAGAGAAGAGAGAAGAGAGAGGAGAGAGTGGACCTAGAATGGGCTCGAGCTTAGATGCGCCTTCAAAGGTCCCTTTGCATGCACCTTTAGAGAGAGGTATTGGTCCTTCTGAGTTAAGGCTAGGGTCTAGGCTCTAGGTGTATGGACTTTGGTGGGTTGGGGTAAGGTATGGTGTATGGAAGCTAGGGTGTATGGGTTAGGTTAGTGTGTATGGAAGGTAGGGTATATCATAGTTTCAAAAAGCGTTAGGCGGCACTCAGGCAGCCATGGGGGTTCAGGCCGCCCAGCGCCTAAGCGGGCTGCCTAGAACCTCGGTGGCCTAGTTGAAAAAAAAAAAAACTGATGAGTGATGATGACTGATAATGATTAATCCATAAGAATTTTGATAATTCATAAGACTATAATCTATAAGAATTTTGATAATCCATAAGACCATAATCCCCGTTAAAAAAAAGAAGATAGAAGTCGAAAAAATAATTTTGATAATCCATAAGATCATAATCCATATTTTCATACAATGCTAAAACAACAAAACCATACAAGCATACACTGATAGTCTGATACACTGTAGACTATACACACAAAAGTTAGATCGTAGAACTAGAAAGTAGAAAGTAGAAACTAAAAATTAGAAAAATAAAATATACAGAAATTTAGAAAATATACAGTCTAGCACACAATAGTCAACATTCAACACAACAGTCAACACTCAATACTCAACACCAATAGTTTTCAGTCATCATCATCATCGTCACCGTCACCATCACCATCACCATCATCACCATATGCATCAAAATTAAGGCCATCATCATCAGAGTCATCTCCCTCTTCAATATAACACTTGTCCTCCTTTGTTTCTTCTATATATGTTTTTTCCTCCTCTTTTTCTACCTTCCTCTTATTAGTATGTGCAGATGAGGCTCTAGGAGTCTTGGCTGCTCTACCCTTTTATATCTTTTTGTGCTTCCCTGAACTCAAATATTGTATAATTTCCTCCCTAGTAACCTCAGGAACATTTTTACGGGGGGCAACATCCCCCCCTTAATACCAGCAATATGTTTTTAAAACTGATAAATGCCCTTATTAGTATCATTTCCACAATAGTTACATTTAATATGATTTTTGTCATTCGGAGTCGGGTTATAACCATACTTCCAACTCGGATCACCACTTCTCGAAGTACATGGAGAATATATTTTCATAGAACAATGCTCATTTTCATCATTTTCTAGTTCTTTTAAATTCAGAAGTTGTCTAATCTCATTTCGAATAGCTTCATGAATCTTTTTACGAGAAGCAACATTCCCTTTAATACCAACAAGGTGTTTCTTGAATCGGTTAATACCCTCATTGGTATCTTTTTTCACAAAAATTACACCATATACAATTTTTATTGTTTGTTTTGAGTTATAATCATACTTCCAACCCGGATCACTTCTACTAGGAGTAACAGAAATAAATATATTCAAATGACAAGGATTTTTGTTCTTTTTTTTATTTTACAAAACTCATATATTGCTTAATCTCCTCTCTGATAGCTTCAGGGACATTTTTACAATGAGAAACATCCCATTTAATACCAAAAAGATGTTTCTTAAACCACCTTACGCCCCCTTCCGTATCTTCTTTTACAAATATTGCATTTAATGAAATTTTTATCATTTGGATTCGGGTTATATCCATATTTCCAACATGGATCTCCACTTCGACTCGATCCTGAAGAAGACATCTCAAAATAAAATAAGCAATCTAAAAAATA
>NW_006500103.1:56801-70296 GCF_000471905.2 Amborella trichopoda
GTAAATTTTAAAAACTATAAATAATAATTATAGTAAGAAAACATTTGGGTCGTCAGTTTCCATTGTTTTTAGATGGAACACCTACTTGTATCCTTCTTTAAGATAGATGCTTTACACTTTTTGGACCGCATATGTAGTAATGCGGTCCAGCCTGCATGAAACAATTTTCAAAACCTTAATGGGGTGAAGGAGACTCATAAGAACCCAATTTCTATGTGGCCGAGCCTGCATATGTTGAAATGCGGGCCTCTTAATAATCTATTTTTGCAATGGGCTTTAAGATTTAATTTTTAAAGACATGTAGTCTCTAACATGGAGATCATAAATATGAATAAATAAATAGATTTTAAAACTAAAAATAATAATTCTAGTAAAAAAACATTTGGATGGTTAGTTTCTATTATTTTTAAATGGAACACCTATCTGCATCTATCTTTAATATGGATGCTTTACACTTTTTGAACCACATATGTAGAAATGCGGTCCGGCCAGCATGATACAATTTTCCGATTCATAATTCTATCTGTCGTGAAACCATACGGGAACGACATATTTATATATAGTGACATGGTATGCATTGTTAGCAACCTCTATGACCTCGATTTTCGTGGGGATTTCTGTGCTTCCCTTGAATTCGCGATTGTTTTTCCATATTATGGGATCTCGGTAGGGCGTTTCAAATATTTTCCCATTCACAATTTCAAACGTACCATTTTGGGTGTTGGTTTCCTAAATTGAGTCATAGGGATAATTTCTTATATTTCCTAATAGATCTAGACAACGGTTGTGGTCCTTAGTGGTTTAGGTTATGGGTTTCTAGAAATTCCCTCCCTAAAAAATAGGGCGGCGGGGTGTGTCTATAGTTGGTCATCTTTGGTGTGGTGAGAAAAACTAAGCAATTCGGTGCTTAGGTCCATTTGGGCGAAGACTTCGGACTTTAAATAAAAAAAGTTAATATAAAAAGATTAGATATTTATATATATATAAATAGTAATGATCTTATGAGACTCTCCCACACCGACACAGATATCTAAGACTTGACTTTTTTAGAGATATGTGTCAAATTTAATGGTGATCATTTGGGGTCCTACACACATGAGTGTGAGAGGATCTCACAAGGTCATTTCCCATATAAAAATATATAAAAATAATAAAAAATTAAAAATAAAAATTTCATAAAAATAAAAAATATTTTTATATAGATATTTCTTTGCTTTGGCTAAATCGGCCAAAAGTTGACCGAAGCAATAGTACCGAGCTTCGCTTTGCTTCGGTCTATGACTAAAATCCAAAGACTTTGTCCACGTTGGCCAAAGTGAAGCAAATCTAAATTGGTCGTAGCTTGAAAGGTTGATGTCCTTGGAAATGATAGGCCCAATTTGTCATTTAGATTAAGTTAGTAAGGGTCACCTTGGTCATTTAGTTAAACAATTGAAAAAAGGGTGTCGTGCCCGCAGTAAATCAACATGTGGGTGGGAGAAAAGAAGGGCCGGGGGAGGGGAGGGGAGGGGTGGGGCTGTTTTTAAGATTTGTCCTAATTGCAATACCGAGCGGTCAAAGCCTTACCATTATTTGTTTTTAAGCCATATGTGAATGGTGGTAACTAGTTATGGCTTTACATTCCCTTTTTCGCATAATCAATGAGAAATAATTTTTATACTGTTAACAATAGGAGCCTGTTATGAGCTGGTATTTCTGTATTTTTAATGTTGAATGTTAGAAAGTTTCATTAAGATGGTGAAGAAAGACAATAATAAATCAAACAAACAAAGAAAGCAAAAAAGGAGGAACAACTCCAAAAAGGAGGGAATAGAGAAGAGAAAAAGGATGAGGGAGAAGAGAGGAGCGGAGGTTTCTTTACCTGCTCTGTCCAGCAATGTAACCGATGGTTTCCAAGCAATCTTTGTCCAAAAGTTCGTAATATTGCCAAAAAAAAAGAAAAAAAAAAAAGGAGAGAAGAAGAGAGGAGCCGAGGTAGAGGGAAAAAGAAAGGAGGAAGAGGAAAGCCCGAAGCTACGAGCTTGTATTTACTTAAACAAGGCTGCTGCGGCAGTGCAAGCTAGCATGCCACCCATTCTAGTGAAACTCTCGCAGTTTTATTATGGGTGAGCAAGAGCTTAGTTTTTTGGTTTGGATAATTCAGTGGGGAAGACATGTCCATGCCCATTTCTATCAAATAGTTTAGGAGTTAGGTTTTTTAAAATGTTAGTGGGATGGTGTCAAATAATTTAAGAGGTAAGTTTTTGAAAGTATAAACGAGATAGTAGAAAATAAAAACCACAATGTGGTGAGTAAGGTATGGGGTACTACCACCGCGACCCTAACCCCTTCCAAGAGCTGAGTTCAACTACGTGTGAATGGTTAACCTTATTTGTGCTTTGTATACGTTACTAGGTGTGAATGGTTAACCTTATTTGTGTTTTGTACACATTACCAAGGATTTTGACTTTATAGCCTCCGCGCAGTGGCTTGTTTGTAATTTTGGATGCACGACGACTTTTGAGAGCGCTCCGAAAAGGACGCAACTTGAACGTGTTTGTGGTCTAGGAAGGAGGGGAGGGAAGAACAACAGCGGTTAATTGATTTTGGGCATGCAACTTAACCAATATATTTAATATTAATTTAAAAAATTAATATATATCTCTTATTTTTTAGGATGTTTAGATATATGTCAAAATTTTTGTATTTAATGTAGATATCTATTTTTCTTCGACCTGTTTTTTCTTTTTTGTTTTTCAAAATTCTCTTAAGTTTGGTTCTCAGGGTACCGAAGTGTAGATTTAGCCTCGTGATTGCGAAAATAATGTTTTACTATGAGTATCGAATATTGTCTTGGTTTAATTTGTAGTTCGTTAATCCCAGTGAAAAACAAAATCTTCTTGTTTATTTTAATAGAAACTGATTTGGTACCTTGAGTACTGAACTTGATTATGGAAGAAGAGAAAAAGAAACTATTTTACAAAAGAGATTTTTTTCGGTACCGAACAAAATATTAAGTTAAGACAATGTTCAGTACTCCTAATATTGAAATTTTTTTGTTTTAAAAGAGAAACTAGTGAGGCAAACTACCAAAAAAATAAAGAAAAAAATTAAATTGGTTGTTTTTAAAAGAAGATTTTTTCTAGACAATACTCATTTTTTTAGTACCAAACATTATTTTATCAATTATGAGGCTAAAACTCTAGTTTGGAGCTATGAGAACCAAACTCGTGTCCATCATATTTTAAATTGGGGGGTTGTGGGTATATTATTAACTGGATTCAAAGTTAAAAAAAAAGAAGAAAACTTTACAGAATCTTGGAACACGTCCCAATCCATCTATTTTGAAATTTAATGGCCAATAACAATCGTGAATTCCTTGTAAACTGCTAGTTTACTATTAAAATTATTTATGAATAAATGTTTTTCAAATATTATGTTGGGTATGGGTTTTGTTTCTACTTTCCACCTCGCATGTGGTGTGCTACCAGACCCCGTCACATGAAGCAAAGTCAAACTCGCTACTTACTCATTTAATCCACGTTTGCGTCTCTCTCCCTCGAGTGTCGTGGTCGTCCCTCCAAATGGATATTTTATTATCTGTTTGTTTGAAGAAAAGGAAAACTGTTTTGTCAGGAAACCAACAAAACGGCGAAAAGTTGGAAAACAAAGGCGGAAATGATTTTATCCATGGAGTTGGAGACCGAGTGTAGGTCATATGTCCGGCTCAAGTTGGATAATAAAGGCGCAGAAGATTATATTTTATGAAGGGAGTTGGAGACGAAGTTTAAGTTGAGTAATATATGTGGTTGCCACGTCAGATATTTTATATGTGCCACGTCATGTGGCTTTGACCTGAACTTGAGTCTTCAAGCAAAGTCTCCTCTCCCTCCCCACCTTTGTTAAATCAATCAGACAACTAAAACATGTGTGTCATTTTCTCATTCACCTAAAAACCCATTTCCTTCCATGCAATTTTATCCCAAGCCCCTTTTTAAAAGTAAACAGCGACTTCGGTTGCTCAAAAAGAAGTTACCTGTTCACGGGTCGCCTCTAATTTTGTGGATCTAAATCTAACATCGGACTACATCAGGATTGAATTTGTCCACTCGAGACACGTAAATACTCAGACTGGGTTCGGATTGGTCCAAGCTAGAACCGTGCCAGAATTCCAAACCGTCGACTTGGAACCGAGCTGAACCTATATGTTGGTTGGCACCTTGCTTACCAGGTCCAGTTTCATTCTCAGGTAGGGCACCTTGCTTACCGGGTCGAGTTTTATTCTCAGGTCGGGCCCTTTGCTTACCAGGTCGAGTTTTTACTGTCGATGCCCGTATTATTGACAACAAGGTCCCAATTACCTGTTTCATTTGCCCTTTAATAGTTAAAGATGACTACATGTTTTTATTGTATATCATCCTTCATACACCAAAGCGAATAGGGTTTAAAATAAAGTATTTTATCTCCGATAGTTTACAAGTACAGCTCAGGTCCAGTTGATCCAGATCCACATACTGATCGACTCAATATTTTAGACTCAAACCTCACCCATGAGATCCAAAAATTAAACCCGTAACTAAATCCGGGGTAACTGGATCCAGAAGCAGGTTGGGTCCATTGCCACCCCAACTTGCAACGCAAACGGGGGCCATGAGCCATCGATCAATATGACTACCCCTTTATTTTATTTTATTTTATTTTTGTAGGCTTTGCGGGTTGAATATCGCCACGTAGCAGCTCACACGCGCTCTCTCTCTCTCTTTCTGTCCACTGGCCTGATAACCCATCAAGGGTGTTTTGGTAATACTACAGTTCCAAATAAGTAAGGTTTAGGAAATTAATTTAAATAAGGGGAAGAAGGTGGTAAGCATATGAAGAGAGACGGAAATGTGGGAGATGGGCGTTGGTCGCCGTAGGCGGGATACGGGTCGGTCAACCTTCCTAAATACCAGTATTACTAATAATAATAGTAAGTATGAAAATGGTGCATTTAATTAGATAGTAATACTACTGACGCATGCCGGCGCCGGTTCCGGCTGGGCGGGTGGCAGCTCGGAAGAAAGCGGCAGCTCGGAAATGGAATGGAATTGGAAGGAAGGGGTGGCTGCCTCTCTGTGATTTCATATTGTTTAAGGAGCACAGTCAATAGCAGCACGCATGATGGACAGTCGGAGAGAGAGAGAGAGAGAGAGAAAGAGAGAGGAGTAGATGCAGAGTCTTTAATGCCCAATTTCCCACAGAATAAATGTGATGGATGTTGGGGAAGACAAGTACAATTACAACATTCAACACCAGTACCAACAATACAATAAGCAGCAGTAGTAGTAGAGCACCGGTAGTGTAGCGAACAGCACAGCAGCCCTCCATTTTTCCTCTCTTTCCTTGTGATTTTGGAACTAACGAAGACAAATTTGATTGATTTGACGCAAGGAGAAAAATAGGTAGATAGATGCTGCTTCTTAGAAGAAGGAACAGAGATGGCGGCAGATCATCGCTCCCACGAGATGCTCCTGCTGCTGCTCTCATTTCTCTTAATCTTCTCTTCTTCCTCCCCGCAAACCAAGACCGTGGCCCAGCAGTTGAGCTCTCACATGGACCGGGGTGCCCTCTTTAGCCTTAGGTCTTCTCTTGGGTTTAGGAGCAGGGACTGGCCAAGGAAGGCCGACCCGTGCACACAGTGGGTCGGGGTCCAATGCAATGGAGCGGGTCAAGTTGTCGGTCTCAATATCTCGGGGCTGAGACGGACTCGCATCGGTCGTATGAACCCTCGTTTCTCTGCAGATGCCCTGATCAACCTCACCCTCCTCTCCTCCTTCAACGCCTCCAATTTTGCCCTTCCTGGCCCCATACCGTCCTGGTTTCCCCGCCTCTCTTCTCTAAAATTTGTTGATCTCCACTCCTCCTCCCTCAATGGCACCATCCCTCCCTCTCTCTTCCGCGACAACCTAACCCTTCTCGATCTCTCCCGCAATAACCTCACTGGATCCCTCCCCCTTTCTATCTCATCTTCTGTTGCCCAATTGAACCTCTCCCATAACCTCCTCTATGGCGCCCTCTCATCCCAGCTGGGGGCCAGTCTTGTTAGATCTCTCTCCTCCTCCTTGGATCTATCTTACAATTATCTGCAAGGCTCCCTTCCCCCTGCCTTGGCATCATCGCCCTCACCTAATAATACCAGCAGCACTCCTCAAACCTTCGCCTTCAACTGTCTTCGCCAAGTACCAAACCAGAGGAGCCTCTCAGAATGTGCCTCCTTCTACCAGGCAAGAGGCTTGACATTTGTCGGTTTCGGGCCCCCCAACACCACCTCCCCCGCACCTTCACTCTCATCTTCCCCTCCTCCTGGCAGGAAGAGCAAGGACAGGAGGCTGAGGATCATTCTCGGGGCTGCCCTTGGTGGTGGTCTCGGCCTTATAGTGCTTCTGCTGCTGCTCTGTCTCCTTCTCAAGTGCTGCCGCGGGAGGACTGATGGTGGTGACGCCAGAAGAAGAGATACCATGGACTCACCGTCTTTGCATAATAACAATGCTGTGGTAGCCAAGGGTGGTGGTAGTGCTGTGTCTCCTCCAGGGCAGGCGTTCAGCATAAACCTTTCCAAATTGGGGGAGGCCTTCTCCTACGAGCAATTGGTGCTTGCCACCAAAGACTTTGGAGACTCGAATCTCATCAAGCACGGGCATTCTGGAGATCTGTACCCGGGAACTCTAGAGGGCGGGATCCCTGTTGTGGTGAAGAGGATCGACCTGCGCGTGGTCAAAAGAGAGGGATACATGGCGGAGCTTGACCTCTTTGGGAGGGCTTCTCATCCAAGATTGGTGCCCCTCTTGGGCCATTGCCTCGAACATGAGAATGAGAAGCTCCTCATTTACAAGTACATGCCCAATCGCGATCTTTCCCATTCTTTATACAGGAAGGCTGGTCAGGCGGAGGATGGTTTGCAGTCTCTCGACTGGATCACGAGGCTCAAGATTGCCATTGGAGCTGCTGAGGCTCTCTCTTACCTCCATCACGAATGCACTCCTCCGCTCGTTCACAGGTACAACAAATCAACTTCCCCTTCTGCTGATTGATTCTATTGGTGGGTTCCTCTACAAAACAAATGTGATGATCATGACTACAGCCTAATTTATTACTGCTGTTGTCACTGTCTTCTACTTTAGTATTTGTTCACTGCATAAGGTGCACAAATAGTGCGTCTTTGAGAGTGAATTGGTGTCTACCTTCCTTAGTAGTTGTAGTAGTAGGTTTTTGAGTGGTCATGTGATGTGCATACAGCTCTCTAACATTACGAAAATAAAAGGGATTATCAGGATGAACCACCCTCTCCAACCCAAGAAAAATAAAAGAGTTGATCAGGACGAACCCCCACTTTTAACATAAGAAAAATAAAATAGATGATCAGGAAACTTGCTTTATTGGAAGTAATAGAACAATGCCTTGAGAAAAGACTATATCCAATAATTGGAGAAGCCTACTTTCACAGGAAAGCAGATGATGGAGGGTTTCCATACCATTGCGTATTACCTTCTTTGAGCGTATCCCATGTTAGTGTTAATATAAATGACATGCTGAGTTTTGTATTTCTGCTATTCATGGAGATTGCAGTGAACAAATACTTTATTTTTGCTTGGCAATTGTCATCTTTGTCGCATTCCTCTATTTACTCTTGGATGAAGGAATTATTTCCTAGAAGTGGCAGTAAACAGTTATTCCATGTGGTGTGTAAGTGGATGAAGGAATTATTTCCTAGAAGTGGCAGCAAACAGTTATTCCATGTGGCGTGTAAGGAGGAAGGTGCCTCTATTGGAAAGTTTGGGGTTTTGCTTTCGAGGATGATTTGAAGTTGGCACGCTTTGGAAAATCAATATTGCATGCTTCTGGCATGAGTTACTAGGGGAGAGGAGGTGATCTCATCTTGAGTCCTTTGGGAGCCACTAGTAGTTGTAGGCAAGTTTGCGGGTTATTCAACAATGAACAGGTTTTGGGGCCTGGGGTCATTTAATAGCGTGAGTCTTTGTTATATTTTCTCTCAGCAGAAATGATTTATCTTTTCCTTTTTCTCTTACCAAGTTATACGACAATATCAGTCTGTTGAAATGAGATGCTACCCACTTTGCATGGAATGAGATTTCTTAACTATTTGTTCTTCTGGCATACATGTTCATTTACTGAATATAAAGTCTTTGTGATTGAAGAGATGTTCAAGCGAGCAGTATCCTTCTTGATGATAAATTTGAAGTACGTCTTGGAAGCCTAAGTGAAGTATGCACTCAAGAAGGTGATACTCATCAGGGTGTCATATCGAGGTTGCTGCGGATATCACAGTGAGTATATTCCATGATAACATTTATTTAGATTGCTTGCTTTTACTGTTTTGCTAAGTTGCCCTAGCCCAAGTTGTTGTTGTCTTAGTATAAAGTGGGGATCTTAATACGTTCTTTGGGATTAGTCTTTAGGGTTCTTTTTTTTTTCACTTTTTAGAAGTTATCCAGTAGGTGCATATACACGTGCATTTCCTGCATGCTACTTTACAACTTACATCCGCATTCGATCTTGTCCTGAGGCTTTATATTTCCTGATTGTTGCCAGGAGGAAGCATCCTTTTCACGTTCATGCTGATGAATTGTGTTGATTGTTTTGGCTATTTGCTTGTGTAGAATATGATGGAGTAGTCTAGCTTTGGTGAAAGTCATGGTCTTTGTTTGTTTTCCATGCTCATCTGTAGGGGTGGCAATGGACCCGGACCTGACCCGAGACCTGACGGGTGTACCCGAATCGGGTCCGGGTATGGCTGCAAAAATTGGACTTGGCGGGTCGGGTCTGGGTCCAGGTTTGGGTCCCACATATTTTTAGTTATGAAAAATAGTTAAATATATTTAAATACATAGATATTTCAATTTTTGGGTTGGGTCTATGTCCAGGTCCCATAATACGTTTTCGGGTCTGAGATTAGGTCCGGCCGGACCCAGACCCGATATGTTTCCACCCCTACTCACCTGTCAACTTGATATATTTTTCCACATAACCTAGATTGGGTTGAAATGTACCGCTCTTGAATTTTCTCTTTGAGTTACCTTCTAATGTACCTATTACCTTCAGATTGTATGCATTACAGAGCTATGGATTCTGAAACAATATATTAATCTTTATCATTTGCTACACTTTATTTCTTGTGCTATTTCTATTTCAGATAGGGTGGAAAGCACCTTCAGATTTATCAAATCATGCTGGAATAATTCTATTTATGTTTTTTTCAGGAAATCCCTATATATTTTGGAGAATTTTCAAATTGATCTCATGAATTCATGCATCATGGGTTTACTGCTCCCTTTAGTCCATTGTATTGTGACAAAGTTGTGAAGCTGCAGTATCACTTTTGTAGCTTGTCTATTTTCAATGAATATTTAAGAATGGCTTTAGGTTATTTGGGAAGCTCATTGATACAATTCATGCAAAATCTTGACAAGAAAAATCTGGGGCATATCTGCAACGAACAATAATTGATGGACGCAAAGATGCCCAACAGATCCAGAATAACAAGGAGGATCTGAGGAACCTTTAGATGAGTAGCTTTCTCATTAAGTATTGAAAGGATCCCAGTATGTTTACTTAGTTTCCTATTAAACTTAGCCACGGAAAAAGAATGTTGTGACTAAATCAAGTCACCTTAATTAGTATAACCACATGGTCCTCCTTTTCTTTAGGAGTTAAATAACATGACCATTGTTTTTTTTTTGATGGATGAGAGAGTAGAGCTAGTCACAACCATGAGGGCCTGTTGCCCCATCCCTTTTATTTTTTCTTTAGGGATGATGATGGCAAACCTGTCCATATTTTCTTCTTAAGGGATGCTAAAGAGTCTATCGATCATCTCATGCTGCTACGTAGGTTTGCAGGGATGATCTTGCATTATTTCCTAGAACTGTTTGGTATATCTTGGTGGCTACCAGCATCATCGGTTACTCTTATTGCTGATAGGTATTCCAGAGTATTCTTTGGGAGAGGCTGCTATCTTTTGTAGAAATTTTCACAGACGAACATGAACATATACATGCATGTAACACACACAAATACATGCATGTATGAATATGTGGATATATGGGAAATCATAGTCTGGTATGATCCATACGGTCATCATAACCGTATGGTTATTATAGCTTCATCGGTCCATAAGTGGTTGATGATGATGGAGGATGAAGCGTTCCCACTGAACATGTCATTAATTTTAATAGCACATTGGACTATCTCTCCATCACTGTCCAATCCAGCCCATAGACCGTGCTGTTATGATGTCCATTTGGATCATATTATTTGGTCATCTCTATATATCTAATTTTAATTGAAGAGAGGTCACACTTGCAAAAGTGACCCTTCTCCATGGTATGACGACCATTTCGATCATACTGTACTTTCTGTTACGTACTTGTCATAATTGAAGGGTGGTACAACTTGCAAAAGTTACCCACATCTATGATTCAGTATCGAGTAATCTGCTGAAGGGCTACTTGAAACTATAATGGAATAAAGTTTGAGCCCTATTGTTTACCATTTTCATTCTATAGTTGTTGGAAACATCTATGATTCTGAATCGTTTATGGAATCGGAATCTCGTATATTAGAAGTTTCGGAATCTAGGAATCGTTGTCCGTACGATTCAGATTTGAGAAAAATGATTCTCACTATTTTGGAATCGCAATTCAAAAAATTAGGAATCGTGTTTCCTACTTGCAAGAATCGATGTCCCTTCATGTTGGAATCGCGTGTCATACCTATATGGAATAACACATGACCCTACTTGTTTCGGTGGTTGCTGGAATCGTGATTCCTAAAAATGTGGAATCGTGATTCCTAAAAATAAGGAATTGTGATTCCTAAAACTAAGGAATCGTGATTCCTAAAATTCTAGAATCGTTGTCCCCATCAACTTGGAATCAACATTCTCACCATTCTGGAATCGTGATTCTCCCCATATTGGAATCGAGATTCTCCCTTTACTAGAATTGCAAACCAATTCCTTTTGGTATACGAGAGAAGTATTCATAAAATATATAAATTTACCCATTACTACATAATCGAATTTTGGTCTGTATATACTCAGTCCAAGACTCTAAGTCCAAGTACTAATGTCAACTTTTATGATATCTTTGTGGACAATCCCATACAATTGACTCGGTCTACCGGTAACCCTATTATGCCTACAAGGTCTGGAGCTAGTCTACGGCATACAAATAGTGAGAACAAGGGCAAACTCCCTTTATCTCCTTTCCTTGAATTATAAGATAAGTACATGACCTAGTAATTCTTCTTTTGTTAAATGTAGTTTTGAGTCTTTTGACTTTTGAAAATTGAGTTATTCAATTTTTAGTCAATTTCTCTGATATTTAATGATTACCTTAACCGAAAACACCACACGGGGCACTTCACTCATAACCTTATTATCTTCTTATTTTACTTAAAGAAAAGCATTTTTATACTCTTATTCGACTTGAAGAAATGACAGTGCCGATCATATATTAAACATTATTACATTAGTAGTTTAGTACCTACACCACGTACCAAACATTATTAAATTTGAAGTAACATATTTTTTTAGTCTTATTTGTTCTTGGTAAGAGTTCTTAAAAAGTAACATGGAATGAATGATGGACATTAGTAAATAAAGAAATAAAAAATTTAACATATTACTTATATTTTAAAATTTGGTTTTATTGCCATGTGTAACAACTTCAAATTCTCTCATGCTCTCATACATGTCGTGCTCACTCATGATTGAGGACACATTGACGGGTTTCTGCTCTCCCTATGCTCACATATTACTCATATAGTAAAATTTGAATTTATTGTCGTGTGCAACAACTTCAAATTCTCTCACGCTCTCATACATGTCGTGCTCACTCATGATTGAGCACACATCGAAGGGTTTCTGCTCTCCCTATGCTCACATTCGTAATTACTTAATACTTTGAATCAATATTTAGCATAAATAGAATCGTATTGTCGTGTAGTAAGGAATCACGATGTCTGCGATATAGAAATTTGATTCCAAACAACATGGATTCGCAATTCCAAAAAATTTGGAATCAACATTTCTCACGAGCAGAATCGCATTGTTGTGTAGCTAAGAATCATAAAGTCCTCGATATGGAATCTTGATTCTGGTAATCCAGGAATCGAGATTCCTAAACTAGGTGGAATCGCGTTTTGCAAAAAAAGAAAACGTGATTCCTTTCTTTTAGAATCGGCTTTCACCTAGGGAAATGCCGAATCGAGATTCCGAATTGGAATCGTTACCCTCATAGGCGATTCGGGTAACTATATGTCATTCCTTTACCATCATCATTTTGGTCCATGCAAATGCCTTCTCATAATCCTCTCCTAGTCAAGTGTTACCAGCCTAACCTTATATCCATTTAAGGTTTCCATCTTGGTTAAGCTTCATTTTGTAAAATGATTTGCTGCCTCCTTTAGAAAGACGAACCAACTTCTTTTTTTGTTTTGGTAAACTCTTCATCCATGGCCTTCTCCCAAGAGGTTGGGAGGACACTTCTTTAATGCAAAGGAAGAAATGTTTGATGGTAGGTAATGAAATATCCATGAGGATGAAAATGAATGAAAGGTTGGAAGTGCGAGAGTAGAGACGTTGAATTTTAGGGAGATTTGAATTGATTATTCCAATTTATAGGGACTTGATGCGAGTAAGTTCTGTGATTGTAAACATGAGGTGGAACTTAGTTGTTAGGAGTGGGAGTAGATGCTGGAGTGAGGGATTGTTGCTTGCCAAAAATGTTTTAGTCTGCAAGTGCAATAGGAGCATACATACAACAAATATATAAGAAAAAATATATTTAAGTTTCACTTAATATCTTGCACATCATAGAATCCATAAAGAAACTAAGAGTCTGGTATACTCGTATTATCAAAATTCAATATTAATATACTGACAGTAGTCTTATGAATCTTTCTTGTTTAAGATTATCAAATATGAATTTGATTGCTCACAATTAAAACACTTCAATTTTATACAATTCTTTAGGAGATTAATTGTCTGACAGCTAACCATAAGATAAGCACGCCCATTGTATTTTTTTTAAAATATTAGGTTCTGTTCATCTCTTTAGGCAAGGCCTTTAATGTCTTACTTTTCTAAGGCAACCTACATGTCCCTCATTACCTGCAAACTTTAACATTGCCGTCCTCTTTTAAGGTGAAGTACATATCTGTTATGAACTAGATCTAGTTGATAAGTGACTTTTTTCCAAAATTGAAATTCGACCCATATCTAGCTACTTTGGATAATGTTTCTCAAAATTCATTTACCTTTTTTTCCCTTTTTTTAAGGTGACTTAAATGCCAATTGTGACCCACATTGGCCTTTTATATATATATATATATATATATATATATATATATATATAGTAGTAGTAGTAGTAGTCGGTACGTACGTACCGTACCGTACCGTACCGTACCGTACTACTATACGTACGACCGACCGTACGTACCGGTACCGTACGTACTA